>JAVXUL010000011.1:5078673-5099861 GCA_035590515.1 Trichilia minutiflora | reverse complement strand
AAAATTACAAACAAAGTAAATTTTACATCAAAAACTAGAAATATGCATAAATGGAGAGAGTTAATCATACTTTGAAGCGTAAAATGATAAATTTAACCTTAATATACATACACTTTTATGTACTCATCACTGTGGGCAAAGGTAAAGAATCATCAAGCTTCCAAGGATTTTCATATTTATGAGGGGTATCTAATGCAAGGGAATCAAACATCCCACAAACTTGATTACGAGAAAAGTTAATTTGAGATTTACATGGAGGTGGATTAGCTAAACACTTAGGTCAGGATAAGACATTTGAGATATTGAGAAAAAGATACTATTAGCCTAGGATGAGATGAGATATAGAGTATTTTATCAAGTGATGCCATACTTATCAAATTTCAAAGGGATAAACACAGAATACGGGATTGTATATGCCATTATCGATTTCAGAGGCTATTTGACAGGATCTTTCTATAGATTTTGTACTTGGTCTTCCTTGCACACAACGAAATATGAATTCAGTGTTTATGGTAGTGGATAGATTCTCAAATATGGCATATTTTATTTGATGTCGAAAGATAACGGATGCTAGTAGTGTTACTAGGCTATTCTTTTGAGAGATTGTTCGATTACATAGGATACCTAAGACTATAGTATCTAATTATGATACATGATTCTTGAGCCATTTTTGGATAACATTATGGAAATTATTTGATGCATCGCTCAAATTTAGTAGTACAGCACATCCACAAACTGATGAACAAACAAAATCTATGAATAGAACATTGAGGAATTTGATTTAGAGTATATGTGGAGATAGACCGAGATAATGAGATTTTACACTAGCCTAAACTGAGTTTGCTTACAATAATGCGATTCATAGTGCTACTGGGATATCATTATTTTCATTAGTATATCAAAAAATCTCAAACTATGCCATCGACTTAGTTCAACTACTAAGAGACCATATGAGGAGCACAATAGCACTACATATGGCTAAAGATATCCAAGGAATTCAATGGAAAGTTAAAGAGAGGTTAGAAGCAACAAATGTAAGATATAAGAAAGCTACTGACAAACATAAAAAGATAAGAGTATTTGAAGATGGAGACATGGTGATGATTTTTTTATCTAAAGAGAGGTTTCTGGTGGGCACCTATAACAAGCTTCAACCAAAGAAGTATGGACCATACCAAGTGTTGAAGAAGATTAATGATAATGCGTATGTAATAGATCTTTCTAACACCATGGGTATTTCTCGTACCTTTAATGTAGACCATTTATTTCCATACTATGATACTCAAGAGAAAATCTATCCGAAAAGTGAAAACAACTTGAGGATGAGTTCTTTCTAAGTGGGAGGACTGACATGGACATGGATCGAAGCATTAAAAAGAAAGAGTATTACAACTTTACCGAATAGGAAAAAAAATAAAGTTTCCTAAAATACGTTCTTATTTAATTAGAACTTTCCTAAACTAAATGTTTACTAACCCAATTTCTTATTTAATTAGGATTCTTGTTTAGTTAAGTTTTTAACTTTCTTATTTAACTAGGATTACAATAGTTACCTATATAAAGGCATATTTTATTTCAATTGGAAAGAAGTTTTGTTTATTATTTTAGAGAATTCTTTCTTGAATAATATAAATTTTTTCTAAATTTTAGGATTTTTATAATTTTTTTAGTAGATTCTAAGGTTTTGAGTTTCAATTTATGTTAAACTCATATAAACATGCTACACGTTGCATCACATGGTATCAAGGTCTAGTATTAAATCAAGATATAGAGGCTTATCCCACAGTTCTGCAAAAATAATATGAATGAGATTCTTGCTGGATGAATTGAATGTGAAATTATCAAAGAAACCTGTCATATGGGTTGATAATCAAGAGGTAACATGCTTAGCTGCAAATCTAGTTTTCAATCAAGGACCAAGCACATAAAAATAGATGTACACTCCATAAAAGAAAAAGTTGCAAAAGGAAAACAGAAAATAAATTACATCCCTACACAAGGAAAACCAAAAAAGACCTTCATTAAAGACTTATCGATAGACAGATTTAACTTCTTAAATCACAAGCACAATGTATTAACATACACTGAGCTTGAGGGAAATAGTTGAAGAAGTATAAGCTGAGCTTCAGGTCAGGTTAGGATAATTTAAGTCAAAGTCATGAAGGTAGTCTGACCATGAAATCCATATAAGCTTAGAGTCAAGTTAGGGTAATTCAGCTTAGAGACTTAAAGGAAGTCTAAACATGAAGTTCATATGAACTCTAGGTTAGATCAGCGTAACCTAGTTCAAAGACATGAAACAACACTGAGCATGAAGCCCACATGAGTTTGAGGTCAAATAGGATAACACAACTCAGAGTCACGAGGGAAATCTAAAGATCCAAGGCACCTAAGTATCCTAGAGACCAATTAATTTATACGTAAGGCTTGAAGTCCCAAGACCAACTAAGATAACTATAAATGTATATAGATAAGAATTACACGACATTCAATCTCTACATTTACCTCAATAAATGAGGTGTTTACTGTGCAAATTTATACAGGTAAGAAATCTTAATTACACTTTACACACACACACACAGAGACACACACACACACACACACATATATATATATATATATATATATATATAAATATCAATTCCTAAAGAAATTGAGCCGTCATTCCCAAGAAAAATATTCTCTTCTTCCTACTAACTTCCTACAAAAACCAGAAACTTAACTGGGACTAAAAAATCACACGATGCCTTCGTGCCTTCCTATTCCCATTGTGACATCTACAATTATCATGGGCCACATATATTGTGGCGATGTTATCTAATGAAGTCATTTGTCATGGTGGAGAATCATGCCACCATTATTTTGTCACATACTTTTGTGGACTCGTATACTTATCCATCATACACATATTAAGTAAAGACACAGGCTAAGTGCACGTGGAATGGCAAAATCATGATAGGACAATTATAAATATCATTTATATAAATTATTTATAAATATTTAATCATCAAAAATAAATTAATATTATTTAAAGAGTTAATTAAGAAATTTAAATTAATTTTATCATAGTCCTATACTAAACCCATGTCATTATTGTAGATAACTATGTTTGATTTAATTCAGTCCATTCTCAAATAATTAGTTCAATATAGTCCCACACATCAAACACAATCTTATTATGTCATTGTAATATATCTCATCGACTTTTTAAAGTGTAAAACATTAAATTTGTCACATATATTGACATGAAGTAATAATGTCATTTTATCCACGTGAACGGTTCTTAGAACAAGTTTGAGAGTGCAGCTATAATGATGTAGCAATTAATTGGACCACGAAGTGACCCGCAAAATGCAATTAATTGGACCACGAAGTGCCCCGCAAAATGCAATATCAAAAGAAAAAGGTTAAAGTTTTAGCAATTTAGTACAAAGAAAATAATAAGATGTTCAAAAAAAGAAGGAATAGATACGTTCAAAAAAAGAATGGTTAGACAAAGTCCAGGTAGCAAACTAATGAATAGTGTCTGTCATCATCAGCTTGTTATGAGATCAGCTCAAGCCTGCAATGATTTATTTTGTACCCAACAACCCAAACATCTTCACATTTTTATTTTTTCTTTTTCTCAATAAAGTTGATTTATTTGTACACTTGCCAAATTGAAGATTACAATCAATCTCAAAACCTAGCCACATAAGACTAGTTATTATTGAGGTTTTGAATTTTAGAATGTTGTTGATTGATGAGGCATCATGTTATATATGTACCTTTGTCTAGAAGGACAATAATTCATCAAGTAAAGTTCTGGTCAATACATGTGCATTGCTTGTTGCAACATGATCATTTTATATATTGTTGGGGTTTTCATATGATTCTTTCACTTTATCATTATAAATATAATTCAATCCTTTTTGAAATAAAACGTAAAACTTATAACAAAAGTATATAATATTTATGTATAGACATTTAATTTAATTTTAATAAATTATCATAATTATAATAAAAATAAAAATTAAATTAACAATTTTTATAATAAATTATTAGATATTTTAAAATTAATAGGATTGAAGTGTATATTTAACTTAATTTTAGTGTGTTTAGATCCTTTTTCCTTTTAAACATGTAATTTTATCTTGTACTATAATTGAAATGCTAGATTAAACAAAGAAAAGTTATCTATATGTAATGGATGAAAAAGTAAACTTCTACAAAGATGGTTAGAAGTTACAAGTGGATGAAGTGTCCACAATAATACTAACTTTCATTTCATTTTTTTTTCCTTTGTCGGCTTTTTTGTTTATTTCTTTCATGCATTTGATCAAACATTTAATATCAAATGTCACGCGGGTCAACAAAAATAACAGATGAAGACGGTCGAGATTTGATCCAATCAGACGGTCCACATTTGTCATTGCAATCCTCTTTTGCATCTCCAAGCTTCTTCATGCACCATAGATCTTCAGCCCAAGAAAATTTCCTCCAATGAGGAATAGCCTCTCTAACTGGGTCCCTTGGGCCCACTTCAGCCACTACGGCTGCACATTCTCCGTCATCTCTAGCCATGTTATGAGCGAAGGCACATAGAGATTTCATGAGCCGCGAAGCATGTTTACCTTCCATATATAAGCCATACAAAAAATAAAGTCCAAATTGTCTAAATACATCAGGAAATGAAGGCAGTCTAAGCCAAGGCATCCAAGCATCAAACAATCTTGAACCAACACAGCATGCATATTTTAGGGTAGAGACTCCTTTCAATTGCAATTTGAACACTTCTTTTGTGTTCCAAATACTTAAAATTGCAAAACTAGGAGGAAGAATGCCGATTTTCGGATCCCATCTAGGTATAAATTTTTTGGGTACGGCCATAAATGTGCCCAAATTAAGTTTGCTAGACAAAATAAGGTCAATATCTTTAGGAAAAAACTCAGAATTTGCAAAAACTCGACGATAGATCGATTGAGTGAGTTTTCTTGAAAGCCGGATAATCGAGATGCCAGAACCGACCGGCTTGTAGTGAGCATGAACCGGTTGCACCAACATGGTTGGGGTACGAAATTTGGTGTATGAACATTTTTTAGTAAATAAGTTGATTGAAGGCTCATTGCTACAATCTGTGGCCATGTATGAGTATTCTGCCCCATTTTGCTTGGACCATTCTTCTAGTTTTTCAACAAGTTTTGTTCCAATGCTGAGCCTCCTACAAATTGTCAAACCTCGATTATTAGAAAATTGAAGCAATAAAAAAAATTCAATTACTAAATGGACCCATATGAGATAATCTTTTTGATACAAGGACAGTAAGGCGTAAAACAGAAAATATCCATGAATTGAATGCCCAAGGATGTTGATAAAGAAAATTATAACACGTTAATTATTGTGGGTTCACTTTTAATAGTGCTCTAATAGTTTCAAAATTAAGTAAGGAACATTTTAGAAGAATATATTATAAAATAAAATTATCAAGAAGATGGTGACGTAAGATACACAAGTGGTTAGTATTTAGTAACCCAGAGAGAGAAAAGAGATGAAGAAAAGAATATTGTGTGGAGATGGACCACTAGATTGAATTGGATTAGTAGTAAGTAAAGTAGTGTGTAAAAACAAGAAGCGAGAATGTGAATGAGACATGTTGTCTAAAATTTTCTAGGGAAAGTAAGGGAAAGTGGAAACAAGTGTCAATGGAGAGGGTGGCTAGGCTGGCTTTTGCTTTTCTTTCCATGATACGAGGAACAATTTGTATCTCTTTTTATTGGAATCTAATCGTTCTTTCTTGTGGGTTGGTGGGAATTTGAGATTAGAACCAAAAATAAAGAAATAACAATATTTCAAAATTCTAAATGCATGAATAGCTATAAAGACATATCAAACGAAATTATAAATTATATTTATACATATAACAAGTTAATATGACTCATCTCTCTTATTTACGAAGCCTCAGTTGGATGATTTATATAATATAAATCAATTATTCTTTTAAAAAAGCAACTTACTCGTATTTAACTCGAAGAGTAAGAGATTAAAAATATTTTGAAAATTTTTATTTTGAAAATAAAGACTAATTGTTCCTCTCACTCTCTTTCCTCTGTTTTTCCATTGTCATTAATTTATTGCCATGCATATATGTGATGACATCATGGACTTAATGAGCCAAGAAATTTTAAAAAGAAAAGAAAAGAAATCTTACACCGGATTATTTTTACTTATTGAAAGGACATCGAGTTGTAAGTACTAAAAAAGAGTTATGAATAAAATTAGAATTAATTTCAATTATTGTCACTTTTATCTCTTGTATTAATGCTTGGAGTAAAGGTAGAACAAATCATTGATGAAAATTGTTGGGGTATTCAAATTCTGAGTTAAAAGAGAGGAAGAGAGAGAAAAATAAAAATAAAAACCTGTGAGTTGGGGAAACTCTTAGTCCCAGAAGATAAGCCAGCTTCACATAACCTGAACCTCCTGTTGTTACAATTTTTACACATCCCCTTATTACCCCAACAATTTCCTTCTCTTCTCCATACTCAGCAACCTGTTGATCAAAAATCTTTATTATTTTGCAGCATTTTGAACAAGTTGATTAATGTAAAATTATCTTAATTTAGAAAGAAAATAACAGTAATAATAGACAGAGTTGGATTTGACCAGCACGACGTGAGATGGGAAATGGCGAACTCTGCAAACAGGATCACCCATAAGATCAGTTACAAGGGTTGGTTTCCCTCTCTGCACAATTTCAGATTTTCTCTCAACTTCTTCTACTGCAAACTTATCACTCTCTTCGTTATACTCTCTCACAACTACCAAATTTCTTTTCGCTTCCACGGAAAATACAAGAGAATTCTCAGCAGCTACTCTCACTGACATGGTAGAAAATTAGCTAGAACTTTGGTTTTGTATAGCGTAGAGATAATATAAGTGAGAAATTTTCTTGGGATTTGAAGTGATTTTCTGGTTGTGTTTCTTTAGATCCTATTTATAAGTAGTGGGGGAAGTGCTTCTACTGGAGCAGCTTAATATTCACCAGTTTTTATTGGTGGACTGCTTTTTCTAGTCATAATAATATATGTTACAGTGGAATTATAGTTTATCACATTATGTCCATATCCACAAAATGAATAGATTTACACTTTAGATTATATGATTTATTAAATGGATAAGTATTATATGATGATGGGTTTACAATTATTGCTTCGCTTCATAAGTAGCATAATCTTTGTCATAGGACATGCTATTCCATCAGGTGATTGCATATGATGAGTATATAATGATGGCATTATACCTCCATATCTTAATTAGCTTTTGGATTTGATTGTCCCATAATTAATATCACACTTAATTAATTTTCTGTTAATTAGCTTCTTTCAATTAGGATCTTTCTCTTCTTTGCATTTTATTTTTTGAGACTCATAATTTCTACATTTTCCCTTTAATCAATCATTCACATTGTAAATTAACTTAACAGTCAAATCGAGCAAAAAAATATACAGGACCTAGTAATTTCGATTCAAGGGTTTTAATCATGTGAACCCTATGGGCTAATTAAAATGGGAAAATCCAAATGCGATTCCGATTGCCTTCCGCTTTCAAGAAATAAGAGCAAGATAAAATCCTAAAATTAGACCCTAATTACAATTAAAAGTTGCTACCCGTTAATCTCAAATAATATTAATTTTATGTACTGACCAATCATTGGTTGGGTGGAGAGAAAAGCATGCTCAGCTCATAGTTTGTTGTGAGCATGTGAATCATTTCATGACTATGATGATCCACATCTATATCTATCATTTACATGCATAGATTTCAATCTCTTTACCAAAAGATGATATATTAAATTTTTTAAAAATTCGCATGCGCTTTGTTATTTAGTTCTTTTGAAAATTGAGCATGTGGTGAAGAACCTAGAGCCTTCTACCTTTCTCTCTTGCCCTTCATTGAAGTAGCATCCGAGCATTAATCTAGGGTAGCTTATCTGTCTTGTTTCTCTGTTTTCTAGGTGATAAAACTTTGCATATTATTTTGAAGCAAAGAGTTGATGCAATATTTTGGGCATAACCAATTTGAGAAAAGTTTATCAAAGTTTGGATGATTTGGCTTATTTGAATTGGTTGATTACCATAATTGTTACAAACAATATGTTCCAAGGACAAAAGCGAAATTTTGTTACATACCAAAAATATGTGAAATTTGAGACATTAACAACGTGGAAAATCATGTCAAGTTGTGATAAATGTACATTTCATAGCGATCATGTGATTGATCAACTTTAATATGTTTCATGTCTTGCTCCTAGCAAGAGATCAGATATAGTTTCCCTTTCATTGGATCGTGATCAAACACCTTGGATATGTCTCATGTCTTGTTCCTAGCCAGAAATTTTAAATTAATAATATTAGGCTAATTATGCTAATAAAAAAAATGAAAAAAAATAGGTTTAGGCTAATTCTAAATCAATATGTAATAACTTGATTTCATGTAATATGATATTCATTTAATTTAGGGTTGTGATCCTTTTTCTTTTTTTTTTACCTTACAAAACATTGAAAAATATTTGATAACTTTAAGTTTTAATATAACTTACATACTTTGACGTTAATATTTAGCTTCTGAAATTTTTATCCCATAATAGTTATAATTTAAAAATTATCACATCCTAATCACGCTTAAGAAGAATTCGAACAACGTACTTCAAATTTTTATCACCCGGTGAATCGGCTGAGTAGCTTATATTTTCCATTAAACCTGGTACAATTTTGTTTTTAAAATTCTTCTAAAGATTATATATATTGCTTGAAAAAATTATTATATACTATAGTAATTATTTTTAATCATGAATAAGCTGCGTGGAATTATGTTACATTATTTTAGCCCTTTTCTACAGTTTAAAAAAATATTCTCAAACACAATACCTTAAATTAGAACGACTAAGATATAACAATCCCTTTCTAAATAGTATAATATTTTTAGAGTTGAGCTAATTAGTCCGTATAATCTAGAACTTAGATGAAGCAAGAGTAATGTGGTAGTGTCTCACGTTGTTTGATTAAAAAAATAATAAATTATTAAATTACATATATAATGAGGTTGACATTGGACTTCACACAGCAATCATTTGAACAATCCCTATTCTTGCAAACACAAGAAAGAAAGTAATGTCAACTTTCTGGCAAAAAAAACTCCAATACCCATATTAGTAGAGGTAAGACCTCAACAAGTAAGAAAGGAAGAACAAGCAATTAAATAAAAAATGGGTGATTTTTGTTACTGCCAAATGTATATGTATATAGAAAGAAAGTTAAGGATGACAAGCAATGATTGTCAAAGGTTGAAGTTCTTGTACCTCTTTTTAGTTGGAGTCAACTCTCTTTTTAGTGACTATCATGTCTTATAAGTTTTTTTACATTAGCTTTTCAAAGAATGGGGTAAGGGATAATTTGTGGTAGAAACTTGACACGTCCTGCAAGACTTATCCACTATCAAATAATGGTTGTACTATGCATTTATTATTGGATTAACTTGTATGCAATGGGTTGCTTAGCGAGTTATAGTGTCGTATAAATAGTGATGAAGACTGGTCCATAGTGCTTGACACATGTCCTTTACCATTGGACTCTCATTTTTAAGACCCTACCCAGATGCAATCCTAGGCATTACTGAAACTTGACCCAAATAAAAAATACACAGTATTTTTAAGGTCAAGTTAGGTTGATGACATTGACAAAACTTTAATCTTGGAAGCATACTTGGGTAAATTCAAACCCCTAACCACATGGCATGAATGATAATGTGTCTAGAATAATAACATAGACAAATGTTCATTATCGTCTATTGGAAATTATTCGACGATAATGTTTTAATTTTCGGATCAAGATTCTAAAGGATTCACCTAACCACATGATCAAGTATTAATTTTTATCGTCAGTAACAGACTAATTTTACTTTAACACAAAGAGTATGTTCTTCAACGGTATTATTTCTCTTTAATTATTTAGAAATGATTCTACAATAAAATCGTATAGGTCAAGATTGACAATATCTTGAAGCATTTAGCACATATTAGTAAATATATATATATTTACAATCACCTAGGGGATTCTACTAAAGCAGAAATCTTAATTGGCTGATCCCATTGAATTTTTTTTCTGAAATAAAGAATAAAGGTGCATTGACCAGTCTAATTTTTCATTTTAAATCTATCTTGTATATTTTTCAAAAATATGCATATTAAATAATATATTTAATTAAAAAAATTAAGAATATTCTTTTTCAACAAGCACGGTTGTTGTAAAAAGAAATAGACCAATATATCTCGAGGGATATAAATGATTGGTTTATTCCCTTCTTTGGATCTACCTTTTAGATTTCTTCTATATCTCTTTTTTCCCTATAATTTTTCTGCATAATGTGATTAATTTATATGGGATAGTTAATTTTTAATTTGAAGATGGGATAATTTGTATAATGACTTTAAAATATTGAATAAAGGAAAAAAAGTCATTATAAAATATTATAAATTCTAAAAACAGTTGATATGCATTTAGTAAATTATATTATTAAAATATTGTAAAACGACAAATGATAAAATAGATATAGTATAAATAAAAATTATTTTCACAAAAAATTTATTGTATAAATTGTAAATAAAAATTAACTAAACATAAAAAATTTAATTTAATTTTAAAAATTAATTCAATTAATAATTGATTAGATTATTTTTAGTAATAAAATTATATATGTAATTCAACTTAATCATGTCCTGTATCAAGCACAACACAATAATATATCATTTAATTCTATCATATCATATTTTGTTTGTTTGTTTAATAACATCCGATTTAAAATAACGATATGAGGATAAAATTTGGTGTTAAATGGATAATAAGAGATTTTACACTTTCATCTGAATTTTAAAAAAAAAAAATTTTAAATACCTCTTTTAACTTCTCAAAATCTGTAATAAAATAACTTATTTTATCAAAAGTAATTCTTGAGATAAAACAAACTTTGTTTTTCTTTACGTTTTCGGTTCGTTAAATTTTAATTTTTGAGATTCAAAAATTAATGGTGTGTTTTCGTCTTTCTATTCAAAATAGAAATAAAAAACTTATTTGGTACTATTTTTATAAAATTAAATTCATAAAAGGAATGAAACATAATTAGAACAAATCAAAAACTAAAGACTGTTACCAACCTCCACAACAACAACGTCTACGTCTTTTCCTCACCATCCGTCTCTTTCGACAAGCACAGGCCAATACCATCACCGTTCGAATCATTGAAAACACCATTTGAATGCTCTTTTTATTATTTACTTAATGGCGCAAAAACTCATGGTCTTTCGGCAAATGACGGTCAAAGTTTTGATGATCGAAGGTTCGACTTCAAAATTTTAACAAAAGGTTGATCCAACAAAAGTAATAATTATACCATTGCATAAATCTTCCTCCAAGGATTCCATTAGTATGAATGATGTGTTGGTATGATTAAGTGATTGAATACAAAACACAAATCTTATATTAGAAACAAAAGGCTCTCCTAAATATTTTATAAGTGATAACAAATTAAAGTTAGATATTTGAATGGTCAATAAGATGCATCCTATTGGAGCTTTAATCCCACTATATTTTTTGACTCTTTAAGTATATGATTTATTTTTTTGACAGCCTATATCCTTAAGTATATGATTTATTTTTTTGGTAATTAGATAATGATTAACCAAGCACTGCATCTATTAAGAAGGGTTTTGTTTATAAAAGAAAAGAAAAATATATTAAAAATAATAAAAAAATAAGTATTGTATTTTACCTGATTTATGAGTTATAATTATTTCAACTCAAAAAAATTGATAGCAATCCGGAAAGAGAAGAATTGATAAAAATAAATGTTATCTTAGGACATTGTAACTATTTTACAAACCTCTATCATAAGTTTTGTATTTTGATCAATTTTTTGTAAAGTCTTTTATTTTATGGTATAATTTAATAGAATATAAGTTCTTTGTATTTTCTATGTAGTATATTATAAAATATTGAATTTCGTTTAGTATTATTATTTTATTAAACTCTGATGGTAATATATCCAACAATCTAATATACCATATTTTTTTCTTATTTTCATTATGTGAAGAATGGGCCCTAAACAACCCTTAAAAATTATGATCCCAAAGCCTTAAGACCTCACATGAGATTACTTTTAAAAAGTTATAAGTACGTTATTTTATAAATTTCTTGTTAAATTTATGTTTAATAAAAAATTTTAAACTGCTTATTTTACAATCTGATATTTTTTGGCAATAAATTTTAAAAGGAGGGGAAGGCTAGAATCATCTTATTAAATATATAATTCATGAAAATATTTAATACAATTTTAAAATTTGTATTGTAATTTCATTTATCAAATATTCATATTTTACTTTAAAACTCACAGCATTTTTAATAGTATAATTTATTGAATACTCAATTACATTTTTTTTCAACAATTGACTATATTTTTAACACAATACTAATAATAGCTTCTTTTTTTTAAATAACAGCAATCTTAAATTAGTCTTAAGGCACTATGAAGTTCGAATCTCTTAAAAATAAAGGATTGTAGATAGGATTAATTGCTAATTTGCAATCTATGATTATAATTTGTAAAAACTAATTGACTTAATTGTGGGTTTTATTATTTACTTTATATTAATAGTTACTTTAGTACTACGTAATTGTATGCTGACATAAATTCCCACAACTTTAAAATATGAAAACTAAAATCCTACAACTTAAATTATAATAATAAAAAGAACAAATTAAATTTAAGAAAAAAAAGTCTTGACATGTTTTTGGAATACCACGTCACTATGCTGATGTGGCAATCAAATCTAAATATAATATTACTATATTTTATGAAAAAATTAAATTTAATATATAGTATCATGTATCTTGATAGTTGGATGAGAGTACGACGTCCAGATTTTACTATAGAAAATCTTCCAATGTTAAAGTAAGAAACTAAAAATATAAATTTCATTTTTAAAAGAAAGAGAGTTTCTTTTGGAACACCATATGATCACAAAGTTAATGCGGCACTCCAACTAGATAAGACATTAAGATATGATGTCCCAGAGAATTTAATAAAATGTATATACAAAGATTTTTTATTTTTAATTTAATTTAAAATGTCTAAAAGAAAGAGCACCCTTTAAGTGGTAAGTGCTCGCCTTTCTATTCTTTATATCGATTATGAAGATAATTTTTTCTTATTTATTTAAAAGTAGAAATTCTTTATATCAATGTAATAAAGAGTATCTAAAAAGTTTTTTTGAAACTCAAAATAATTAATGGTAACTTGAAACAAGCATTTTATGTCATCAAGTAAATAGTAAATTATAAATTATTCTAGCTATTCATTTTAATTATTAAATTCGTTAAAAAATTCAACAAAATACGTTCATAAAAATATAGAGAATAATGTATAAAATGATCTATCAAATTTAAAATTGCACCTAAAATATTATAATTTAGAGTATATGATTAGACATAGACATCATTACGGAGCCAGAGAAAAGATAAAATGAGCTAGGGTAGGAAAGACAAAAGCTCGCTATAGCGAATTTTCTTGTACAGCAAGAAGACATTTTCTATTACAGCGAGAATTTTAGAGACTCGCGCTACAGTAAGAAAATCTTTCTCGCTCTCATTACAATCAATTTTCTAAAAACTTGAGAATCATTGGTGGTACTCTTGCTGCAATGAGATTTTTTCTCTGTTATAGCAACAATCCCTTCCCTGCAGCAAGAACTTTATTTACTATAACACTGCCACAAGATTAGAGTTATTTTTTTTCACCTTTTACTTTATTTTTTACTTATGGTTTCGTGCAATAGTCATGTATATAAACAATATAAAGATTCATAACCATTTTTAAGGTTCTATTTTCAACTTTTATTGAATATCCAAAGGATTTTCTCTCAATTTTTTTCATTTTCTTGATGGATTCCAAGAGCTCCAAGTTTGAACATTAATCTTGCAAAACATGTTTTTACTAAGTCAGTTTGGTATTAAAACTTTGTTGTCGACTTAGAGCAATGGCTGATAGTAGCAATGCTAAAAACAATCAAAGTCTTGACGTGGATCAAAGTTTGATGATTTGGAGGAGTTAACTACCATCAAGGCATCTTAATCGACACCCTTCATATAGATTTTGTAGTGTTGTTAGGTCATGTCGTTGTGTTAGAGGTTAATAGGGATGGAATCACAAGAAACTCTTGAAAGATATATATGCCCTAAAACCCAATCATAATGTGATTTGTGACTTTAAAATCTCTTTAAAATCTTTTGATCAGCAAAATGAGTATTTCTATTGATATTATCGTTTATCATGATAAGATATATGTTTGATTTACATGTCATGACAAAGCCCGTAAAATATACGTAATATACAGTATTATAATGAGTTTATATTTATGAGACTGTGTGTTAATAGTATTATTCCTGAATGTTTTTAATCGTAGGACTATAAAGTGGGGTTTTTATATTACCGAAAAGACTAGTATACACTATCCTTACTTTATACAATAGAGGGTAATCGATCTCATAGATTACTTTTGTGGAGACATTAAAGGAAGTGTATAGGTGCTCATTGGTTGAGTATGAGTTCACTAAATAGACTCACATGAATTGTCCAAATGCTAGTTACACTTAATCGCCAATTGGACATTCGTCATATCAGTTGTGTAAGTAATCCTTAGACTTTACAACATCATGGTTATCTTATGGGTGAATTACCATATTTTGATACTATTCAAGTCGAGTCTATATTTAAGCTTGTGATAGGTAGTCATTGGATATGGTGAGACTAACAGGATATCAGAACCATATATGCAACGAAAAAATAAAATTTTTTGGTTTTCTCACAGGATCTATACGATAAACCTAACATTCTCAAAGTTATGAATCCAAATATTCATACCTTTAAGTGTTTTGATGATGAAGAACCACAGAACGCAAACAAACTCTGCGTCTCTACGGTATCTATACAACCGGGATGATGAGAAACGAGTGCTAGCTCCCTTAAATGATTACTTTGTGTTCTTTTTATTTTGTGTGTTTCTCAAACACCAAAAACAAACCTATAAGCCTACACCCTAAATGTCAAGAATATAACACTTATATATAGGCAATATTTAGGGTTAAGGTTGTAATGGGTTTTGGGCTTGGCCTAATGGTTTTTTGAATTTGGCTTAACTCTTAAGTCTAATTAGCTTGACTTTTAAACACAACTCATTAATAAGTTTTGAACTAATGTATTATTTAGCCCAACTTAATAATTACTTTAGCCAAAAAAATATTACCACACAAAGTATCTTAAATTAAATAAATTCATCTCATGAATTTGATATTTTATCATTTTCGATCTAATGTGTGACCCATTAGGTTTCCGTAACGTTGGTAGTAATACTAAAATCTAATTTTAGTAATACAAGTCATGAGCGGTGTTTAGCAACACATTATGACTACCCAAGTCACGAGAATGTAAGTGGCTCAACATCATTTATATTTGTGATCAATGTAACCATGTATTTTAATCTTGTTGGTGCGACAATTATCCGTGGACCCTCCTTATGGCTGTTGTTGAACGAAGATTTTTTCATTGGAGAGCGACTGAACGTGTGACTATTTTCGACGAGGCTCCACCTCTTAAGTCTGCAAAGACAACAATCACCTATAGAGTGAAACCGGGAGGGGTTCCCAACAGGAAAACTCCAATGCCTAAGTCAAAAATAATGCTGAGGAAAATAGAAATAGATTTCTGACGAAAGCAGTAGAGAGAAAATTGAAAATGACTTGAAAATAGAAAAAAATGTGTGCAATCTTTACCCTAAAGCTACCAAACGAAAATATATATCTGAAGCGTAAACTTCCGGGAGGGTTCCTTCCAAAATGCCTAAAATCTGAGAGATTCTGGAAACAAAATCCCAAAGTTGAAGAAGTCGTTCGAAAAAAAGGAAAGTCCCCCTAAAAGTCCTCCGCAAGTTGAAGAAAGTGGTCTTATATAGTGCCTCTCTCTTGAATAGTGACTTGACATTGGAGAATAGGAAGGATGTGACGTCTAATATGGGGTAGTGTATAGTCGAATTTTATTGATGATGCTGACACATCTGCAGGAGTATAGGCTTGACACTGTTCCATCACCTGAAAAAATGATCAGAGGATGGGACGGTGTATTTAAAGGGCCAACTGTCAGCAACCATTCCTATTTTTGATATGAAGGAGGGGGAACGTGTCTGTTGATCAGAGATTACTTACAAACTAATCTTGAGAAGCTATTCGGGTCTCTAGGGAGGTGACTTGTCTCAGTCAATGCTATCGGATGCTTGAGGCATGCTGTGGATGCTCGTGCCAAGCCTGAGAATCCTCATGGTGCCTAAGACAGTGAGAATCCTGAGACGTCATTAATTGTCCTAGGATGTCGCTTACCTGGGACGAAAATCACTAGGGCCATGGAATCCCTAAGAAGAGGGATTCCCGAGGAGGAATTTGTCTGAGGGCATGTATTTCCTGAGTAAGGAGATACCTGGGGTAAGGTGTATATGAGACGGAGCTGTGTAGGGTTACCCCTGGACACCTGCATATGCCTTGCTGATGGTGCATCCACGTGTCACCCTTATATTTTTCCCCCAAACATCTAGTCCCCTAGCTTTTTGTGTGAGACCAGTAAGGCTCACACAAAAAAATTATGCATGAGATGATCCGTCCCAGGGGAGAAATATTGACTCAGGCGAGTCCAATTGTCTGGTAGAGTGGTCAATCACTGAGGTCGTTGGCATGGCACAGAAGCTTCATGGTCCCTGAGATCCTTTCTCTTTCTTCTAACAAAGCCATTACACTGTTGATGATGTGTCCTGTCTAAGTTTCCATTCTGTCTTTATTAATTATACCTGTCAAAAGTCGTGTCATACCTATCAATAGCTGTCTCTGAGAAGGCGGCTCCTCGGGTACTGAAAGGTCTTTGAATGCTTGGCTGAGGATGCGCCATGTACTGAAGTACTATTGGACGGACTTGACAGTTCCTCGATTCTTGTGAGGGTATTTATGGTCCTGGACACATGGCTACTCCCTGTCTGTTTAGATCAACGGTTGGGATTACCTTTCTTCATCTATAAATACCCCCTTTTTCTCCTGTTACTTTCACACTCATTCTCCAAATCTGTTATGTCTTTCTATTATCAGAGCTTTTCTTTGTTGTTTTCTTTGAGCTTTCATTGCTTTTTGCTTCTTTCCTGGTTTTTTTTGTTGCAGGTCAAGGAAACTCTAGATAACTTTGATCTTTTGTCAGACGTCGCCTGAGCAGGTATGGAATCATCGAGGGACCCAATCATTAGTCAGGAAGAGGACAGCTATAGAAAAAATGTGTCTGAGTAGGCCCGAAGCAAGAGTCCTAACAAGGCGGATTGGTTCTCCTCTACTATAAATGTGACGGACCTCCGGACATATAGGTGACTTTTTTAGATCCTGGACAGTGTATGACTTAGGGTCCTTCGATCGAAGGAGATCTCGATTGTCCTGGCCCCCGAGAAGATGGCCCTGAATGAAAAACACCTGTTGCTGGGTGCCTGTCTCCCCTTACAACCCTATTTTGCCAGAATGTTTGAGGCATTTGGGGTGCCTCCATACTAGATCAGCCTGAACATCTGGAGAATTTTGGTTGGGCTCTTTGTCCTGAAGTCGAGGGCGAGAAAATGAAGCCCCACCCTGGATGAAGTGCTGTACATGTACCTGCTCAGGAAGAGCATGAGTTAGTATCCTGGGTGGTATTACCTCCAGATTTATTCAGGGTTTCAGTCAAAAATTAAAGGGAACCCTTCATCGAACAAGAATTGGAAGGATCGCTGGTTCATCGCCAGTTGGGAGACAACTGACAACATTCTTGGTCCCCTTCCTTCAGCCTTCTGAGAGATAGGTAACATTCATTTCCTGAGAAAGAAATTATCTCGGGTGATGCTGTTTGTTAATTCAAATTTTCTATGCAGAAGTAGAGAAGGACCAGCCTGATATTCTGATCAATGTGGCAAACGTTTTGTTGGGCCTCCCTGCCACAGACATTAGATATCTCCTAAACGGGGAGAATCTGATTAAATCACGGTTGGCCTACCGTCCGCCACTCGTAGTGAGCTTTCAAAGGCCTGGACGAACATGAATGAAGGTAAATTCTTCCTTGTCTTTTGATCATTGACGTAACTCTTTATGGATTCTTACCAGACATTGTCGATCATTTACAGCCACGAGGACTGAAGGGTCTCTAGATGGAAGGAGGAAAAAAGTGGCTGACAGCCTGCAAGGGCTGTTATCCCGGGGAGGATCCAAGACATTTGAGGTCTCGGGTGACCAAAGAAAATCCTTCGATCACCCTAAAGGAAAGGAGATCTTAATCGAGGAAAAGACCCTCGAAGGGGGAGTACGCCTTTAGGAGAGAGCTCCTCTTCCTCTTAAAGACAAAGGCAAAAGACCTTTAGAGGAGGAGATCGAGGAGCCTAGGAAGAAGCAAAAGACTCTAGGATAAATTGAAGGAAGCCGATCAGACCGGGGAGAGAATTCTACCCAGAATGAAGGTCTGGAAGAAGGAGATGCCCACATCTCGATCTTTTCGGATGATAGTGACCTGGGTGAAAGCAGACTTCAATGGGAGGATCTTCCTATCAAGAAGAGGAAGAATTTCGGATACCTCCTTAACTTAGTAAACGAGGCCTGGCAAGTCATTCCTCTAGAGAAGGCGGCTATAATGGGGAGCATTCCTGCTAGCAATGCTCTCAAATACATGAGCATACATGTGCACAGGATAAGCCGTTATAATTCCTGACTTATCACTTTAAACTTTTACCTTGGTTGATATGTTTGACTTATCCATTTTTCTTTGTGTAAAACGCATACTTGCTGGACTTGTTCATGAAGGAACTCAAGCAAGTAATAAAGGTCAATAAAGAGGCCTCGACATCAATCAGGCAGTTGGAGAAGAGGTCCCCAAAACAATTGACTAAACTATGACAGGATTCAGCTAAGAAGGAAACAGACCTGAAGACAAAGGTTTCCGCTCTGAAGGCTGAAAGCTCCCAGTGGACGAAAGAAAAATAAGTATTGACTGAAAAACTTTCGTCTATTGAGGCCTTGAGCCAGGCCTTGTCGATTGATAACGATCGCCTGAAAGGGGAGAGATAGAGCCTCACGGGAAAATGTAACCAACTGACCGATCTCTTTCAATTAATTAAATCTGAGGAGGTCCAGTTGAAGAAGTCATATGAAGAGTCTATCGATGACTTGAATCGGGTGTCAGAGGATCGTGATGCATTGGAGAAGAAGTTAAGGGAGAAAATTAAATCCCTAGAAGCACTTCAAAAAGAGAAAGAAGAGGTCTCGGCCCAGCTCGAAGCGTAATATAACCGGGGGGTTAATGATGGTCTGGACCTGATGACTCGTCTCTTTCTTTAAGAATACCCAGACTTGAAACATGACTAGTTCTTTAGCCAACTGGGCTGGGAGGTTTTGGGGACCTCAGACGAACAAGCAATGGACCCCCCTCCCGATGTCAACGAGCCAATTGGGGTATAAGTCCTACCTGCTCAGGGGACGGGGAATCTGGATCTTCTCTTGGCTCTTTTGGATGAGGCAACTATCCAAGACATCTCATCCGATGAAGAAGAAGAGGATAACCTCAAAGATCTCTGACTGGCTCCCCTTTCAGTATTCTTGGCCTTGTAATTTTTTGTATTCATACTTGTACGCAATCATTCTTTTGTACTTAAAATTTTTTTGAAATGATTATAAATTCCTCTTATTTGTGCACACTATACATTCCCAATATTTTGACTTTAATGTTCGTCAAACCAAAATATAACTTGAATAGCCGCCAGAGTCAGGGACCATACAACTTATTTTTCCCCCTAGTAACACGAGCCTTCTTCCCGGGTGGCATTTGTCGAAGAAGAAGCTTCATCCCCCAACCTATCAGATAAACCTACCCTATTGCACCCAGGTCAAAAGATCAATTGGTAGAACTTTCAAAGTGAGGGACTTTGTAACATAGGTTTAGGAATTTAGAAAAAATTCCCTGTGGAGCTCTCAGGATTTCACTTTAAAGTATAATTCCCTTTGTTTGTATATCCGGGTCACACATATGATCTTTCGAGCAATAAAAGATGAATCTTTCCTTTGACTCTCCTTATACATCTTTCCCTCTCTCTATTAACTTATGCCATAAACAAGAATCTAAATCTGTTTACTTTGAATAAATAACTCAACAAAATATAATCACTAACCACATTATAGAACACTTAGGGAGTCATTGGGGGCAGGAATCCATCTGGATGCGGACTCCAAATTTGGTTTTACTTTGAATTGAGTGAACAACTTATTAAGGTTGGGGGTCTTCAAAGGCCTTTGAGTCTTGGGTCCCGATTTGATCAGAGTTTACAATGCCTCACTCAATCAGGTCTTATTTGCTAAGGATGCCTGATATGACCTAGGACTTACGGTACCTGACTCAAATGGGATCTTCTGTTCTACCTATCTTGTTTAGGGTTTACCACGCCCCAAACTTGAACCAGGCCTTAAACGCTGAGGATGCCTGATTGACGAATGGGGGCTTACGACACCTGAGACGATCAGGGTCTTCTATTCTACTTATCCCGTTCAAGGTTTACCACGCCCCAAACTTGAACCAGGTCTTAAATGTTGAGGATGCTTGATTGACGAATGGAGGCTTACGACACTTGAGATGGTCATGGTCTTCTGTTCTACCTATCTCGTTCAGGGTTTACCACACCCCAAACTCGAACCAGGTCTTAAACGTTGAGGATGCCTGATTGACGAATGGGGGCTTACGACACTTGAGATGATCAGGATCTTCTGTTCTACCTATCCTGTTCAGGGTTTATCACGCCCTAAACTCGAACCAGATCTTAAATGCTGAGGATGCCTGATTGATGAATGGGGGCTTACGACACCTGAGACAATTAGGGTCTTTTGTTCTACCTATCCTATTCAGGGTTTAGAAGGGACAAATCTTATCTTGATCAAACATATCCCACTATATTATTCATGAGATAACCAACTATTTCTTTATAGTCAATCCTATTACAGATGACATTTGAAAATATTAAAAAATATCATTCATAATGTTGGGAACCATGATAATCTCAAGTCGAAGGATCATAT
>JAVXUL010000011.1:5064137-5078573 GCA_035590515.1 Trichilia minutiflora | reverse complement strand
CAAGGATAATAAGGTAATTTTTTATTTTTTTAATGCATATAATTATATCCATCATGTAGATAATTGACAGGATATCGCGGTCATATAATTATTTTAAGGAATTGAGATGATTAATACTGAGTTTTTAAGTCGTAAAAACAGGAACCTCAGCGTAATTAAAAGATACTTTTATTTTAAGTGGAACTCCAATGATATTTTCTAAATTTAGGAGGATTTAAATGAAATTTTCTATTTTAACTAGGTCGATCTATCGAATAGGGTGATTCGTTCGACTGATATTTTGAGGACTACCTAGAAAATATTTGGCCTTAGATTCATTCGAACGAATAGAAATTTATTCGATCGAATTGGCCTTCATCTGAATGAATTGAAAATCATTCGAAAGGCAAAATGGAAGTTCCCTGACTTTTCAGAGTGTCAAATGACTCATTCGAACGAAAAGTGATTCGTTTGATCGAAGTCAGTAGTTCATTTGAACGAACCCCTCGATTCGTTGATCAAATCGACAAAAACTTCTCCTTTATAATTTTCAAGAACAAAATAGTAATTTTACCCTTTTTTTATAAATAGAGGGCTGAACCCCCTCATTTCCCACGGTTTCTTCTCTTTTCTCTCCTTCTCCCACGTTCTCTCCTCTGCTCTCCCTAGCTATCACTCAAATTTTTGTTACATTTTTTATTTCTCTCTATATTCTCACTGCATTCTCCATTCCTAACTTCCCAAGAGTATCAATTTGTCGAAAAGAGTAAGAAAATCACAAAAAAGGGAGCTAGGATTTCTGAGTTCCAATATGGGGCTTTTCGACTTCTAAGCAAAATCGAAGTGAACCAATGGTACCACGAGGTAAACAGCAACATTTCTAACCCATCTGTACCTTTCATTTTTCATTTTATTAATTTTTGGACACATGGATTTTACTGTTTATCCGTAGGATTTTCACTAGATTTATCGTATGAATTTAAGTTATTACACATTAAGTAGGTTGTAGATAAGTCGAGTAAATCATTAAGAAGCTAAAAATGTAAATTCGAAAAATGTGGGTAATCGAAAAAGTGTTTAGGGTTACTGTTCCGACGAGAATTAAGGGTCCACTTGTCAAAATCGTAAAACCGAGTTAAAATTCGTTAGTCAGGCTATAATGTAGGTTAGTAGTGATAGAATTTAGATAATTGGTAGAATAATATCAATTTTACCTCTTTACGCATATAAACTGACTTTAAGAACCCAATTAGAATATATTTCACTCATACAAGTTTCACTTAAAGTTTAAAAATGTATATTGATGTGGTTTTGGTGTATATGTGTGTTAGACGATGATACGCGAGTGAGGACTCCATGTCAAATACCGAGAAACGATAGAAATTAGATAGTGTATACCCTCCCTATGCTGTGAGTGGACAGATTTCATATTTTTATTGCTTCAATACAAATTTTAGTTATTTTTAATTATTTGCAAATGTTTAATAAGGATAAGTTTATATGTTTTATGTTTTTGAATTAAATGCTTGCTTGTGTATATGTTTATGGTTTGAAATGAAAATGAATTTGTGTTGAGAAAGGGTCAGGAGGCCAGATTTGATTTATGTGTGATGGATATTTTGATGCTCATACTTTTACTTTCTTGTGGATCTATTAAATTTGTATAATATGTAGATATTGATAGCATATTGATGATAACGACTATGAGAGCTGGGATTAGGTTATTGTAACTATAGGGTTATAGCCTAGGGACGGCCTGAAGAGAGGTCGCCTAGATGAGTGAAGGTTTACAAGTGACGGTGGTACGAGGTGTTATATTGATAAGATGTCAAGATTAGATTTGACCACCTGTAAATCTTGTCGGGTTAGTCACAAATGTCACCACGTGGCCGCTCGAGCCAACGTCAATGGTAGGCCTATTTTTTGAATAAAAACATATATGTTTTTACTATTTATATTTTAAAAATAATTTTTATGAAATAGCATTGTTTTCTTCTGCATACCAAAATCCACTAACAGTCTCGGGATTGCCCAAAACTAGGGTAATCGCCGAGAAAGGGAGCCAACCCAATGATCTTTCTCATAAGTTTTATGTTTTTGAACTAAATCAAATATTTTAGACTAAATCATTTTTGGGATGATTTTCAAGTAATGGTTTTATATTTTAAAAGTATGTTTTACCTTATAATTTTTTATATTTTATAGTTTTAGTTCACTCACGGAGTATACTCCTATATACTCACCTCCCCTTCATTTTACCGTTGCAGGTTTAGAAAGCTAACCGAGCTTGTCTTTTTGGTGGCATTCCATCCAGGTTTGAGGATAGTAGGTATACATCTGAAATCGACTCACCTAGTTCAGTTTGTAGTCCATTAGGGATGTTTTGTTTAATTTTATGTGATATCATTATTTTGAAACTCATGGCCTATAAAAGAATTTGTAAACTATGTTATCCTTGTTTTTATTTATTTGATTATGCATTTAACTATCTTGAGAAATGAGGTATGAAATGATTTGATTATAATTGAAGTGTTTGTGGTTCGATTGAGAAAATTTTTCAAAGTTTGGGTGATTTGGATATATAGAAGTGTTTCAATGTTTGTTTTTAAAAATAGGATTTTCAAAGGTCTTACAGGCTCTTAATATGTATTTAGGGATTATTGAGTACATATTGGGAGTCTGTGACGATTGTTACATTTAGGATGAGATGTGACAGAACTGGTCTGCCATCACGATCGAAAGGATAGTTTAGATAAAACTCATGGCCTAACCCCCTTGCCGCTTCAATAGGATAACACCTCCGAGGTTCGAACCTATAACTTTTTGGGAGTTCAGATCCTTACCATCGGATTAAGCTCTGAAAAAGTTTGTACATTCTTTTACTATAACAAGATACGAAAGAGTAAAAAAAAAAAAAGTGAATGATTGTATGGCATATATATATATCCACCTTATGTATGGCTTAATAATTTATTCATGATTTCTTCGAATATTTTTATTGCTAATTTTTTTCTATATTTTTAAAATAATATTAAATCAACATTAAATTTATTGTAATAATAATAATAATAATAATAATAATAATAATAATAAAAACAATGGTAGGGAGACAAAAATTAGGGAAAAGTAAAAAATTTTCGAAGTTTTTTTGTTCTAACTAATAATTGTCAAAAATTTTTAAAAACCTAAATAGGTAATAATCCGTCATTTGCTTCTAATACAAAATAATAACATAAAAATAAATGTCTTAGTAAAGATACAAGTACAATGAATCGTCATCATAAACATATAATCTATATACAATTGTCCAAACACAAGTCATAAAATAAACTTAAAAAAGATATAATTATTGATAAACATAAAATTTGGCTATAATTGTCCACAATGAGTCATCGTATTTTTCAAATATTGGATAATCTTTTCATCATCAATTGTATCAAATACATCCTTCTCAATGTAAGTGACCAAACAATCTTTCATCTATTGATCCCCAATTCAATACTACAATCGATTTTTCACAATATTCATTGCAGAAAAAGCTCTTTCAACTGTTGCAGTAGCTACTAGTAAAATCAACGGATACAACGAATGTTTATTCAACAAAACTAACTTTTTAACAAGATTACCAACTCAACCTAAATCAGAAACTTTCTCAGAAGAACGTATGTTAAGAATATAAGTCTCAAGTTGGTTATCAAGCACCAATATCTCAACAAGTGAAAAATCCCATTGATAAAATTTGACAAAATAGATCAATTGATGCTCATAAAAGCATAGAATGAATATTTCGAACTTAAGCATGCCATACAAAGAAGCAACTCCGTACTAACCTCAGTGAAGTGATATTCAATTTTCATTAATTGTATATCTATCACATTATTAAGTAATTCAAATTGATAGTGATATAAATTTGTTATATGCTCAGTTACACGTCATGGTCACCCTCGAGTTGTAAAGTTATCATCTATATTCAGAATGAAAATACCGTGTTTAGTATAAAATAAAGAAACTTCAGTTAATAAAGATTATTATCCATTATCTCTCAACAATTGTAATCGTTGCTTGGATATTCTAACTAAATTCATAGCATTTATTATGTCTTGATCTTTGTTCTGCAATGTTTCTGACAACACATTAGTAATTCCCAATACACTTTTCATCATATGCAAGTTAAAAGCAAAATCAAAAGAATAGATTGGTTCAAGCAAATTTCTTACTTCAACCATTTTCTTTAAACTTAAACCATCTTCTACAATTATATCAAGCACATCACCCATAAAGGAGAAAATAGTAATCAAATTGAGTAATGTACCAAAATGTGATCTCTAACGTGTGTCATCAGCCTTTTTGAGACCCATCTTTTGATTTAAACCACGCCTAGTGCTAACTTCTCGAATCTTGAGTGTATCAGTAAGTTTGGCAACTTGACTCACCCAAAACATGTCTCAATGCTTACATGAACCTCCAACAACATTTAGATAATTAGTAACCAAACTAAAAAATGAAGCTACGTGAATATGATTTTTTACAATAGCTATAACTATTTATTAAAGTTGGTCAGCAAAACAATGGATATAAGGAGTATAGGTTCATTCTCCCTTATAATCGAAGTTTTGAGACTATTAAATTCTCCTTGCATATTACTTATTCTATCATAACCTTGCCTGCATAATCTTGACATATCTAATCCATGCTTAGAAAATATTGACTGAAAAGCTTTTATGAATGATATGTTTCTTGTGTCATTAACATGTACAATGCCAAGAAACTGCTCGATCACATCACCATTTTTGTCGATATAACATAATACAACAATCATTTGTTCTTTAGTAGCCATATCACAAGATTCATCAATCAAAACTACAAAGAATTCATTGCCAAGATCATCAATGATGGCCTTTGTAGTTTCATTTGCTGCGGCATTTATAGTTTCTCTCTAAATATTTAGTACTGTCAATTTTAGATTCTCAGGAGCATTCTTTAAAACAACATTGTTAATATCTTCATTATGTATAACTAGGAATTAAAGAAGTTTAAGAAAATTTTCTTTGTTTTTTGAGTCACCAGTTTCATCTTGTCTATAGAAAGCTAAGCCTTGAATCAAAAGAAATCTAATATAACGGATAGATGCAACAAAGAGAGTTTAATATTTAGATCAAAGTATATCTAATTCCCTAGCGAGATATGTATCAATATGTTGTCATTAATTTATTAAGTTCTCACATCTCTGATGTGCTTGGTTATGAGCACTATTTGGTTGCTTAACATGAATTTACAAATAGTCTGACTTCTTCCAATTTTTAAATATTTCGCTAATGAATGAGTCACCATTAGTCTCCCATATCAAGTCTAAAAAGATAACAACACAAGTAAAATGCTACGTCTTTTATCACATTATATTCCAATCAATCGGCATAGTGACTATACTAAGCAACATTAAATTGCCGATACCCGTTCCTATATTTTATTTGTGGAAATGAGCAGATATGCTGTTAACAAGGTCCCTATTGTAAGTAAAATCTTCGAATTGCATCTCTATGATTATGATGGTAAGAATAAAATGTAGATCATAAAGCTGGATCAGATGGAAGATTTTTCAATATCTCTTCAAAACAATTTTCCTTAACGGATTATTTTTCTGAGATGCTGAGGATGATTCTTCAATTGTTGATTTTCTCTTAAAATATTTCTTTATGCCTAATAAAAAAATAAAGAAACTCACATGTTACTATATTTCTATATTTAATTAACAAATTGAATTAAAATTTTGGCAATTAGATACAAATTAAAATCATGCCCCCTAAATCCTAACTTTAACAATTCGATTAATATACGAAATTAATAAACTAAATGGGTAAAGAAACTTACTAATTTATGTTTTAGCAGTCTAAGCACACTTCAATTTGCCTTAATTTTTGAAAAATTTCAAATTTAAGCTTGAGTTACTGTTTAAATTGTCACATCCCGATTCTAAGAATCAAGCTCGTGATAATTCTCGCAAGCCTATGAAATGCATTATATTAATTATAATATATTCTAAGACATGCAAGGCATTAATACCTGGTTTGAAAATCTATTTGCCAAAACACATACAAAATATAACAGAATTTTAAATACATTCAAATCACATGTATGTCCATACACTTTATTACATTAAACATTTGTTTCAAAACAAATTATTACAACAAACTCTTGGTTGAGAAAATACAGAAAACCAAATCTATTTATGACAATAATTCTGTACAGTAAACCATACTACTAAAATATGAGTCGAGTCAATGAGCAGATAAGAAAACAAACATATGATAAGTCCTTATTGAAATTACATTTCCAAATCTCATATGGCATATAACTACCATTCTCCTTTTGAGAATGAATTCTTTAATGACACTTTCATGAAAAGATGTATAATCTACTCTGTGGCCTATTGGGTTTCCCTCCATAGGGTAACCCTCACCTCATAGAGTTTTTTTAATATCTAAAATAATCCATTTTGTGGTTTATTGAGTTTTTCTCTATGGGACAACCCTCACCTCATAGAGGTGTTCTATGGTAATCTGCTCTGTAGTCTATTGGACCTCCCTCCATGGGACAGCCCACCTCATAGAGCTACTCTATGATCTATTAGACTTTCATATCTAGAAAAGTCATCACCTCGTAGAGTTGATAACTATTGCATACTGTATATCTTTAATTTGGGTGGCTTATTGGATCTCCATACAATGGATAATTTTAACTCATCAAGTAGTATACTCTATACCGGCTCTACAGCCTATATTAAGAAAGGTGACTCAAAAGTCCCAAATCATACAAAACTCTGGCACGTAAGGCCATAAGCTTATCATCAGTGGCTCACAAGGCCCAAACCATAAAACTACAGGACACAAGGCCTAAAATCATAACACTGGCAATCCAACTATCAAACATAATTAAATCATGCCACAAGCAAGCACAATTATCAATATCAATAATTATCTATGGCTTCCAATCACAAACAGATCATACAAATCTTTGCCTAGATCTACCACAAACAAAGGACCATCTCGGTTACCACACAACCATCATTTCATTGCCTCCTATTATTAATCATATATACCTATCTATCTATCTATCTATCTATCTATCTATCTATCTATATATATAAAGCATGTAAACTACACAATTATAGTTAAGAAATGATCAAGGGAGAAAACATCCACTCATCTTGAGATGGGAAAGTGCTCGCTCGATGCCCTCCTTGCATCGGAGATGTTTTAGGTGTGACTTCTAAGCCTATAATCATATATCCAAAATATTCAATAATTTTTCATGCAATGTACACATACTATGAAATATTCAATGCATATGACAAAAGTGTAACTATCATTAACGTCTTCTTTATCTTGAGATTATACTAGTAGTTTATTCTCTTTCTCTCTCTCTCTCTTACTAGCCTTTTGGCTATCGTCATTCTCACTCTACTAAAACATTCTTGATTTTCTCAACACCATTGCATGTTAAAGCACCCTAATTTATCAATTTAGATTATACCCAAATTCTAGAGTTTTAAGAACAGTAACTTAACTATCCTTTTCTTGATTCATACTCAAAAAAATCTCAGATCAAAGAAATAAGTTGAGGGGTGTACTTATCCAAGCTAGTAGATGTGTTTTGAGCCCCTCTTGCTTGATTCCTCTTCTCGATTACTATTTACCTACGATCTTCACTCTTGATTCCTTGTGAATCATCGAGTATAACTCCAATCAAAAGGGTTTCTTAAGGTTTGGTGTTGATTTGTTAAAAAATCCAAGCGAGAATCGCAAGGATCGGTGATAATTTGAGTGAGGCAGGGTTTAGGTATGAGAGTAGAGAGAAATGGGCTCAGAAGAAGAAGAAGAGAGAAAATGAAGAAAATAAGTGTCGATTACTCAAATATAATAGGCCATGAAATGACTAAAATATCCTTCCTGAAACACCCTAAGGTGTTATACGTTGCAAGTTGTCGATACCTTTTTCAAATGTATTGATACCTTTGATTTTCACTGTTTATAAAGGCTGCAAGGTGTCGATATCTTTGCCAAGGTATCGACACATATGGCTCGATACTGTTTATAATGCCTTCAAGGTATCGATATGTTTCCCAAGATATCGACATATTTAGTTCAAATCCCAATCCATCTTGCGTCTCAAAGTGTCGATTTGTTCCTTCAGGATATCGACACCTTTAACTTTACTCAACAACATGTTGATACCTTTACCCAAAGGTATCGACACCTCCTAGCCAACGTATCGATAGCTTTCTTTTTTTTTACAACTGAGGACTGTTACTTCAAATGAGTATAACTTTTAATCCAAAATGCTCACGAAACCCATAATATATCAATGGAAAGCTCTCTCTGAGCTCTATAAAAATAGTAAAACTTTTTCTCAATTAGAGATGATTTTAGAACTAAAAATTCAGTTTTTTCTTAGTAACTCAACATTCTTCACCACACACCTACTCAAATATAATTCCAAGCTAACGCATCCTCTTATGTATGATTTACTCATAATAACATGCACAAAAATTCATAAGGGATTTATTATAATATCTATAAACTTAAGAGACCGGGTTTACATAACTAATATTTAAATTAGTGCAAATCATAAAAATAATTATATTATATTAATAAAGAGATTGAATAGAATAGAAATATCGTAAAAAATTAAAAAAAATTACCTTCAAAATGATATAACGCAAGAGGCAATGGGAGGGAGAAGAAGACGCTTAATTGAGAGGAGGAAAAAAAATATGGAATGGGAGGGCATGAGATCGTGAAGGGAGTGAGATAAGTGGGGTAGAGAGAGTCAACTACTTTATTTAATACTTTGGTAATATTTTATAATTTTTGTTTTATTTTTTATATAAATATTTATATTTAAATTTTTTTTTTAAACTGAGTGAGTGCAGTGGCTCACACCGGACCTTAATTATCTCCGTCTTCTGATAGTAAATCAAATAAGATTAAAATATATCATAAAATCAAACATAATATATATTTAAATATTCTTTAGTACAAATAGAAGAATAAGTAGGATTTTTTTCCCAATAAATCAATTTATAGGCTATTCTCATCACCAGATGATGTACACAGATTCAAACTATAAATAGTGGCTCTTTTATATTGTCTTCACCTCACAAGTTGATCTTCGTAAATGGTATTGTAATTAGTGATGGTAGTTTATTATTATTCGATTCAGTTTTGAGCCAAATTGAAATCGAATTGTAACTTTTCAAACTAAATCGGACCAATAAAAGATATAAATCAAACCGATTTTAAATCGATAAATTTGATTTCATTTATATTAATAAAATTTGGTTTAAAAATCATATTAACAAAGAATTGCTTTGATTTAATTCGTTAAAATTTAAACTAATTTAATTATTTTACTAAATAAATATGTAAAAATCATTCATACAAATGTTAAAAATGAACTTTAAAAAGTATTTTTAATTTTTAATTTAATTTGATTTAATTTAACTTATAATAATTAATGTTGATGCCCAAATTTGCTCTAATCCTAACACCAACAGATAGAAGTCTTCCAATCTGCAACCACAATTAAGAAATCTGCATGAATGTAAATTAGCTTTTTAAGTGTTGAAAACACAAAGATTATATTTGCTTTGATTAAAAAGAATTGCGCACTTTTATTATAGACTGTTTCTGGCTTAAAGATAGCGATTAGTTCCTTAATTTATAGGAGTCAAAAATTGGAAGTGGATGATCATTGAACTAAGTAAGGTAATCTTCCTTGTCTCAAAAGGATTTGAGTACATGTGTTTTACCAAGTCAAAAATATTTGTTGACTTTAGTTTATTGGATTGGCTTTATGGACAATTATTTCCTCCTAGGGCTCTAACAATTCATTTTTAATTTATCAAATCAAAAACTAAACAGTTATCATATAAAATCAAACTGAATAATCGGTTTGATTCAGTTTAGTTAATTAAATTTTTTTGTCCACCCTAAATCAGAATTTCGATGGGTAAACCTTTTCATAGATTTTGAACAAGTCTAAATTCAGGCAGTTTTATCTTCGTAATGAAAGGACAAAAGAGTTATTATAATAAAGAGTAAAACGAGTAAAAAGTGAAAGAAAAGATCGGAGATCTTTTAGATGATGAAAAATAGAACCTATATTGTGGGACAGACAAATGGAAAAAAGGAAGAGATGCTGGGCATATGCTTAGAGAGTCAAATTTTGTGATGTTGGAACATAACTAGAGCAATGCCAATGGCCCAATATCTTCATCTCAAGTCTAACAAAATGTTAGAAGTGTACTAACTAGTCAAATTGGATCAAGTTTGAAGAAAAGTTGAAATCCATGACCTATATTGAATAGAAAATAAGTGAATTGTAAACTTATAATATTAGGTAAAGTATTATAAACTTACCATATTGGGCAAGTTAATTATAAACTTACAATATTTGGTAATATTAACTTTGAGAGTTTGTCCAAGTAGTATACAACCACTTTGTTTGTCGTCCACTCATATTCAATTTTGAATAACCAAAAGGTTGAAAATATTTTTGAACTCCAATATCTTCACAACCGAGCACTTTTCTTATGACTTATGTCCGGCCCAGCCCACATCAGCCCATACACATTTCCAAATTCCAACACAGCAGACTGGGGATGAAAGAAGAGTGAAAGCTTGAAACTTTCCCCAGAAATTCAATGAGAAAAAGATTGGGCACAAGCAGGAAAACCGGGGTTAGTGGCAGCGATAGGAGTATTACTGCCGTTCCCATTCTACTACTGGCTATGGACGCAGCCATCGACAAGGGTAAACTTATGCGGGAAAGGACGAGATCCATCGAAGATAATGGCATACGTTTCTCATTTTTTTGAAGATATTTGCAGTTTATATCCCTTTATTCAGTTTCCTTTATCTCTTGGGCTCATCCTTTCTACTTCTACCTACTTTTTGCCTATGGCCAGTTCCTCAACTTCAGGTCAGAGTTTTCTATCTGCTTCAGTTAAAATGAAAACTTTGAATTTATGTAGAATATTTGGTGTGCTTTTGTAAAAATGAACTAGATTTAGCTTAAAGTAGGAGGTTGCTAGAGTTCATAAGAGAAAAAAAAAAGTGCCCAGGATATTCATGTCTTAGGATGTATTGGGAAGTGCTTTTGGTATTGCCAAAAGTACTTCAAATAGCCTAAAGCGCTTTTCTATGTATTGGTGTTTTATTGCAATAGATTAATGGGTATTTGGGATGAATGATGGATCTTGCTTAGCTAAGTTGTAAAGTGAATAATTCCTATCTCACAGAGACAATTTACAACAACTTAGAAATTGAAATTTACTTTATTGGTTACTTTTTGAGCAATCTTATCAAACCAGCTACAATTAGGAGTTTAACTTTACAAAAAGTAGGAGGATTGAGCAGAGAAGCAAAGCTCTATGATGGGGAAACTCCTGTTTGAAAATACAAATTATGCAATAGCAGCACTGTTATTAGAACTTTATTGGCCCCTTGGAATGGAATAATTCCTATCTTTGGCCTTACCGGATATTTATTCATCCCAACATGCACCGAGAAGAATATTCTGTTGTTTTGATATCTCAATCTTATTTCCATGTCTTAATCACCAGGATGCTTTGACATTACTTTTAGTCCTTACTTATTCTTAGCGATGGGTAGAGAGATAAGAGCTTTAGAGATCATACAGGATTATGTGTTCATAAGTTGAAAGGTAGAAAAAGGAGCATTTGAGGAAGAACTTATAGTTAATATTGTCTAGGGTCAACATACTAGACCCTTCGGTTTAGTGGAAGCACTTCCTTTTGAGGGAATAGTAGATTAAAAAGTGTTGCACGAGAGATAATTTCTCTGACAAATGGGGGAAAAAACAAATGGAGAAAAGATGGCCAGTAGTGGCAGTTCTGCAGCTAACAAAGTACATGATTTTCTGGTTGTTTCAACGCTAGTTAGGATTTTTGTTTACGATGAAGTTTGTGGTGCTTTTAACTGTACGTAGGAAAATGGCCAATAGAGACGACCTTATGGGTACTGTTTGCAATGGAATGTGATTCTTAAGGGATCCCAGTGCTCAGGAGAGTGGCAATGACAGGAGGAATGCTTCGGACCAAGCTCGAGCTAGAGGGCTAAATGAAGCAGATTGGTTCCCCTTTACGAATGAAGCGGATCTTCTCACTTACAGATAGGTATTTCAAATTCCTAATAGCGTGTAGCTCAGAGTGTCATAGACTACTGAGATTCTGAGCGCACTCGCACCAAGGGAGGCAGCTATTAATAAGGAGCATTTATTGTTGAGGGCTTGGCTCCCCCTGCAAAGGTACTTTATCAGGATCTTTGAGGCCCTTAGAATCCTTCTTTACCAGCTTACTGCAAATAGTTGGAGGATCCTGAGTGGCCTATTCCCAAGGAGGTGTTGAAGGCTGATGAGAAAAGCCCTGCTTCTACTCCGGAGGAGGTGTTACATTTATACACCCTTAGGAAGAATACCAGTCAGTACCCAGGGTGATACTATTTACAAGTGCGTCAGGGATATCAATCAAAGGTGAAGGGGAATCCTTCCTGTAATAAAGACTGAAAAGACCGTTGATTTATCATTGGTGGAGATTGGGTCGAATCCTCTCAGGGCTCTATTCCCTTCACTTTCCAGGAGACAGGTATGTGAGCACCTTCTCGTCTTGATGGGGGGTCTAGCTAATGATATGCTTATTGATGGATACCTTATGTGCAAAAATGGAAAAGGAGTAGCTTGACCTCCTAGTGAAAGTGATGAACAGATTGGTATCTCTTCCGATCTTGGATGTCAAACACCTCCTGAGCGTAGAGAGCTTGGTGAGGTTAGGATTAGTGTCCAGAGCAATGGTTAAGAGCAAGCTTTCGAAGATAAGGGCTCAAATGAACATAGGTATCCACTTATCTCATCCCTCAGGTAATTGTATCAAGACTTCATCGGCTTACTCTAACCAAGTTTTTTTTTCTCATGCAATAGTAAGAGACAGAGCGCGGTCGATGTTTTGAAAGGTTTGCTCTCTAAGGGGGTATTAAGGGCTACGAAAGCAACTGATCCCCAGGCCCTAGGTGAAAAAGAAAAAGGGCCAACAAAGAGGGACCCAAAAATGGCTCCCAAGAAGGGAGAAAAAAGAAATGCACGCCCAAAGGAGAACGGGATATCTATTAAAGAGCTGGGCAAAGACTAGAAGGAACGTCCCCTGCGTGTGTGTGTGTCGGATTCGGCTCACGCTAAGGACAAAGGGAAGAGGTCAATAGAGTATGACCCTGCCAAGGTAAGGAAGAAGAAGAAGACCGATCTTTTGCCCCCCCAATTAATAACCGGAAAGTGAGGGTCCCAAACGACAAGGAGGGTGTGTTAGTCCCCCAAGCTTCAGAGTAACGTACGCAGATAACTTCCAGGTAAGGACAAGGGGGGCAGTTGGATCCAAAAAGGGGGTTGTTCATGATCAAGCTTCGGACTCAAAGACGAACAATGACGCGAGACAAGAACAAAAAAATCTATCCCTGAGAGATAAAGAGGGTGATGCTCTACCCCTAGGAAATAAGGGAGGTGATGGGGACGGGGACCTTGAAGGGGTCCTGATAGAGGAGCTCCTAAACGAAAAAAAGGAGTTTGGATATCTCCTCCTTATGATGAATTGGGCTCGGGAGGTAATTTTCTTGAGGAGGCCAAGGACATGGCAGACATAACTCCTAAGGAGGTCTTCGACTTTATGAGTATATGGGCTCATAGGATATGTTCTTTCTGAACTCGAATCCCACGACCTGGGTAATAACCCCACTGTACTGACCCCCGTTTTGTTGTCTTTGAGTAGAATGCTTACATGCTGGACCTGTTCATGGAGAACCTATAAAATGCAATATCTATTCGATAATAGGCCATCAAAGTAATGGAAAAATGAAGAAGAGGGCACGGGAGAGAGTTGCAGCAGCTCAGGAGGAGGTAGCTAAGAAAAAAATGGAGGGATTGGCTAAGAATTCCACTTTTGAAAAAGAGAGGTTTTAGTGGCTTGCAGATAGAAAAAACCTAGAGTTAAAGTTTTCGGTCACTGAGACTAGAACCCCGACCCTATTAGCTGAGAAAAAAAATTAGAAAGGCCAAGGCGGAGAATCACTGGTTAATACAACCATCTAAATGAGCTATTCCGATCCCTTAAGGCAGAGGAGGCCTGTTTGAAGGAGCACCTATCCACGATTATGGGATATTGCCCGGGCAGACGATGACTTAAGTCGATTGTCGAAAAAGTGTCATGCCCTTGAGGATCAACACAAAGAGGCACAGAAATCCCTGGAGGATTTGAGAAAAAAGATAAAAGAGGTGCCGATCTTACTCGAACACTGCTATAATTAGGGGGTTGATGAAGGCTGATCTCAATTAGATTATGTACCCAAGTATAGGTAGTCTTGTTATAGTATAGTCCGGTGAGTCCAAGTGTCG
>JAVXUL010000011.1:5043800-5064037 GCA_035590515.1 Trichilia minutiflora | reverse complement strand
ACAGAGAGTAAGCCTGTATGTACCCATCAGCGGGAAGGCGGCGAGTTTAGCGGTGAAGAATATAGCCGACGAGTACGAATGCTTGTTCACACAGTCTCTTATCTATTCTTGTTCACACAGTCTCTTATCTATTCCACGAAGCTTCTCTATCTCTTCCTCCGTCGTTCTAAGACCAACGAATTTAAGATCTACGTGCGTGTTTGGTTCTCAGGAACGTGATTGATTTCTTCTCCCATGGGTTTAAAGCCAATGATTTTCCAATGGGCTTTTAAGAGTGAACGAAATGCAGGTATTTTGAGCGTGAGCGGTTTTTGATTGCGTGCGTGTTTGGTTCTTTAAGGCTTTTAGTTTTAGGAGTGGACGAAACGCGGGTATTTTGAGCGGGAGCAGTTTTTGATGACTTTTAAATTTACTGTAGTAATGGGCGGATGATTTGGTTTATAGGTTTTTGTTTCTTGAGAAAAAAATTAATCATTATTTTTATGATGAGACCAAAATACCCTTAAATACTAAACACCTTCAATTTGTTTGTTACACATTAATATCGTATGAAGAGAAATCAATAACCAAGTTAATTAGATGGATAAAGCATTTTTAAAAGCAATTTATGGAAAATAGCATCTATTCTACCTTGATAAAAATATATAAAAAAAATCTAAAGTAGAGCATCGCGTATAATATAATTAATATATTTGTAATTGTATGGTTAATTAAAAATATTTTACTTTAAAAATATTTCTATCACATTAAATTAATGTTTTATTGTCTAAGTCAAATAATTAATATCTGCATTAGAGTTAAAAAAATAAAAACAATAATAGTAATTTAAAAACATTTAATTAATTTATGTATTATCAAATGGATAAGAAAAATTGGTATCAAATTTTACTTATCTTTTTTGAAATTATGGATTTAAAACAAATGTGTCTCAACAAATTAAAGGTCCTTGACTAAATTCAATGACATAAATCTATAGTGAAATGATATATATATATAGATATAGATATATATATATATATATATATATAGAGAGAGAGAGAGAGAGAGAGAGATTTGATGGATCGTGCCTTCACTTATGAAAGGATTAATTAGGAAATATTCTCAAGGTATTATAACATATTTTAATAAAAAAATTAAATAGATCGACATTAGTTAAATAGACCAGCCATTTAATCTTTTAATAATATGTTGGATTACATTATCTTCTTAAATATTTAATATAAAATTTTAATAAGCAATACAAATACAAATGTTTTACAAAATACAATAAAATAAATTTTTGTTGCTTTATTTAAATATTTAAGAGATCTTCAATCAAAAGAGTTTTTCTTTTTTAAGAATTTCTATTATCTACTTTCTTGAGAAATAAAAAATCATCATATCTTCGTAGCAAATCAAATAAGGATCTTAAATCAAGCTTTACCCTACTAAAGATTATACATAAATATATAGTCTATATTAGCCTACAAAAGTTCCCCAAATCCTTGTTGCAAACCAAATAAAGATCCTTTGAATATTTAAAATAAATTTTGTAATTATAAGAGTAAAGAATAGAAAGATAAGTCTTTGTAAAGAATAGATTATCTCTCTCACATCAATCTTAAAGAAAATTTTTTTAATTTATCTTTGTATAGCAAATGAGCTAGAAATTTTTGTAGACTATATTAAAAATATGATCAACATCTGTCAAAGCTTTAAAAAAAATTTATCCAATAGAAACAATGAACATTGGAGAATAAAAATGAGGTGCATGCATCTTGCAAAGTTGCAATTTGCACAATAGAAGAAAACATGCATAAAAATTTTTAATAGATTTTTTTAATTTGTGTTACTAGAATATAATATATATAAGACATGTCATTTAATTAAATCTAAGTAGTGGAAAAGGCAACTAGGTTATTTAATTAAATCTAAGTAGTGGAAAACGCAATTAGCTTTTAAATTAGTGGAAAAGCAACAATTAGCTTTTCTGATTGGCACTAAGCATCACATGGGTTTGGTTGTCTATAACCTCAATAACATGTGGTCCCTTTGAATTACTTGTGTAATTAATAAAATAATTATAAAAATAATAGTAATAATTAATAATAATTCCTAAAATTATGGTTTGTGGTACATTTAAATAAATTAATAAAAGTTGATGACAATGCATGAATTACTTGATTAGTTAAGAAGTGAAAGCCTCTTTAACAAATATTTTATTTTATGGCCTTAAAGCAATATCTCTTTACAAAACAAACAAAATTCAATAATTATATACGAAAACAAAAGTCGATTGACATTAATCATTTAAAAAAGAAAAAGAAAAAGGGGGACACTATTTTTCATATTAATAAATATCAATTAATGTTAGTTCAATGGGAATAAATCTTATTTTTAATGCAGATAAAAAGTTAATTTAAATTACGTTAATACTGGAAATTCTTATATAAAATATATTTATATGTATTATTAATATTTTTTACTTTCTTTAAATGATATCCTCTTGACTCTAATAATTGTAAAAGTAGATCCATTATTACTTATTTAAAATTCATTAAATTATAAGTGGTATTCTTGTTACCCAAAACTAATGTCCCTTTTTTTATTATTTATATCTTTAATGGACAGTGATTAGTTGAACTTTTAAAATTGTTCGGAATAATCAAAGGTGAGGATTAAAAAAGATATTCTAATAATTAAACGAGAGAATGAATATGAATAATAAGAAAGGCAGGCATATTAAAGTAAGGGTAAATCTAGTGTAGGATATGAATGACAACACATCAAGAATAATCTGGATTAAAGAATAAAAATCTAGTAATAAAATTAAACCAAATCTTAATAACGTTCAAAATATCATAGCATGGCTATTTCTTATTCCATATATAGGATTTGATAGTCAAATTAAATCACAAAGCAAAAGTGGACTTAATTTTTGTGACGATATTGCTTTGCTGTGATCCACAATTGTTTCGAGATGATTAATTAATAAAAATATTTGCTCATTCTCATGGGTTCTTTTGGAATATTTGATTGCGTGATATATATATAATTAGTATTACTTGAAGTTTAGATAGGAGATAGGTTAAGTGTATTTAATTGTAAGTAAAACTTCTTTTCTCATGTCATTATTTTTAAATTTTTATTTTTTATTATAATTTTTGTAAGTTAAAAATTATAATAAAAAAGTTTTATATATATATATATATATGACCTAAATGGACAACACACTAGCTTAATAATTTGGATAGTATAATACTTTTTGGGATTTCATTCACTAATTTACAATAGTATAAGTAAATTATATTTTTTTGATATTCATCCATATTCAAGAGGGGGGTGAAATGGAGATTGGGGTTTTTAAAAAAAATGGATAGTATATATATGATATATCCTCGAGCTGTGCTATAATTTATAGGCTGTTCTCATCACACATATTCGAGCCGTAATTGATATTGTAATTCGTGGTAAGCACTTTCTGTTTGATTTAATTATGGACAAAATTGAAAGCCGAATCAGTCGGGCAATATTCCTTGTCTCAAAGGAATTGAATATATATGTTTTACCAAGTTGAATTGGTTTGTTGCATGGGCTTTATGGGCCAAATTTTCTACTGGGCTTGGTTCATTTTTTGGTTCAAACAATCACTATTTTTTTTTAATCCAATAAAAAACCCAGCAGATATCATATAAAGCCCAACCAAATTATCGACTTAGTTCAGTTTAGTTTGCAGTTCTTTAAACAAGCCAATTTCTTTGTCATTCGCCCATGTTTGATTTTAAATAAATAAAAAAAGTTTAAAATATACTTTAACTCTCAGCAGTCAGCACATTCTTATTTTTTCCATTACCTCTTTCTCAGAACAAATACTAGGTATGTAGTGAAATTTGAGAAAGTGAAAATCCATAAAACCAAGTCCATTTTACTTATGACTTAGTTATAGCCCAGCCCACAACAGCCCATACACATTTCCCAATTCTAACATAAAAGTCCAGGGCAGAATGAACGAGTGAAAGCCTGAAATTTCCCAAGGAAATCAGCGACAAAAAGATAGACACAACCAGGGAAAATGGGGCTAATGGCAGCAGTAGGAGTTTTGCTGCCGTTCCCATTCTACTACTGGCTATGGACACAGCCACAGACATGGGTAAATTTATGCGGGAAAGGACGAGACCCATCGAAAATAATGGCACACGTTTCTCATTTCTTGAAGCTTTTGCAGTTCGTATCTCTTTATACAGTTTCCTCTATCTCTTGGCCTCCTCCTTTCTACTTCTACCCACTTTTTGCCTTTGGCCAGTTCCTCAACTTCAGGTCAGATTTTCTTTATCTGCTTTAGTTAAAATGAAAACTTTGAACTTGTGTAATATGATTGCATTGGTTGTGTCTGAGAGATAGGAACTACTCGCTTTACAACTTAGCTATGCAAGATCCATCATTTATTCCAAAGGCACATTAATCTATTGCAATCAAATACCAATACATAGATAAGCGCTTTGGGCTATTTGAAGCGCTCTTAGCACTCCCCAATACATCCTAAGACATGAATATCGTTGGTACTTTCCTTCTTCTCTTATAAACTCTAGCATCCTCAAACTATCCATATTTAAGTTAAATCTAGCGCAATTTACTTTATTGGTTACTTTTTGTGCTCTCTTATGAAAACAGCTACAATTAGGAGTTTAATTTTACAAAAAGGAGAAGGATTGACCTGAGAAGTAAAACTCTAGAATGGGGAAGCTTCTGTTGCAAAATACAAACTATGCGATAGGAGCACTGTTATTAGAACTTTATTGGCCCCTTGGAAAGGAATAATTCCTGTATCTTGCCTTGCTGAATATTTTTTTACCTAAACATGCTATTGGACACTTAGAAGAATGTTCTGTTGTTTTGACATCTCTATCTTTTTTACATATGTCTGAATCACCAATACATGTCTTGTTGTCACTTTTAGTCCTTACACATTCTTAGTGACAGGTAGTGAGATAGAAGTTGTAGAGTTCATATCAAACTTTGTATTCATAGGTTGAAAGGTAGAAAAGGGGGAGCATTTGAAGAAGAACTTGCAGTTTGGTATTGTCTGTGATCAACATACTGGACCCCTTGGTTTAGTGGAAGCATTATTTTTGAGGGATTGTAACTTGAAGGGTGGTGCTCGAGAGCTAATTACTCTGAGGAATGATGGGAGAAAAAACTGAATAAGGGGAAAGGATGGGAAGTAGAGGCAGTTCCTCAACTACGAGAGCAGATGATTTGCTGGCGTTAGAATTACCAAAATAATTGCACCGATGTGCTTGTTTAATGTTTTCTCACTTAATCAATTTGGAAGTCTAGAGTTCCCTCTGCTGAGGGGTTGAGTGTGATGTAGGCATGTTCTAGCCTCATGTATTTCCTTTAGCAGAGGAATTTTCATATTCTTGAAGTAGGTCCTAACAAGCTTGCAAAAGCTTGTTTGTGTTCTTGAAATAATTTCTAATATAAAAATTGCAGTTTGTTTAAATTTTTCTCCACTGATTCATCATTTATTTGCCATTTTTGTTGTGGAAATAGTGTTCAGGATGGAGATGGCTTATGTTTTAATAAACAATTTTTCTTTGTTGACAGGGTATATCAGCTATTAGGTGAATCAGGCACTTATTATGGTGTGCGCTTTGGAAAGAGCATTCCTTGGGTAACAGAATTTCCATTTGGATTCATAAAAGATCCTCAATATGTGGGAAGCATTTTGAGTCTTCTTGCATGTCTATCCTGGGTTCCTTTTCAGTATATTCTCTTGTGGATTCTTGGCTATTTTTTCATGATACATTTGGAATCGAAGGAAGACACTGCAACTCGTGCAAAGCAACTCTCTTGATCATGGAGTTGCAGTAGACTAACTAGTATTCTGGGAAGCATTGATGTGGCTAAAGCTGGCTGAGAATGCTTTCTTCGGATTTTTGCTTCAAATAAGTAATACACTTGATCTTGAATTCTCTCCCTCTTTCCATTTTATTTCCCAGTTGAGATTTTTAATTCCTGCTCGATCATTTGAAACTCTTTCTGCATAAGAATTAGTTTACAACGATTTTATCCAACTATTATCAATTTAAAGACCGTATCGAATATGCATAGAATGCACATTCATTCTTTCATTCTTATTCAAACTTACACTTTAAAACATTCACTGACGCATGTATATTTGCGTTCATCGATGGCCAAGATTCACGTCTTTATTATTCTTATTTATTGATTACTAATCACAAGCATAAATACTTGTAAAGAAGAAGCTCATATGGATATGCAGTCTTGACCAAAGATCATAACAAAGAGAAGCGACTTAACTTCTATATATGAGTGTAATGAGACTATGTCTGTTAATGAGCCATCACTTAACTAATTTCAATATACATTGAAAGTTAACAGAGCCAAAATGGAAAGATGAGAAAAACATAACCGCCCCCCCCTTTAGGTTAGAGCTAGAGATACATTAAAAATTTGCATTGCGTTTATCACAACCTCAACATCAATATCTATTAATTTTCCTGTCCTAGATGGAACAATACTGCATTTCTTCTCTTCTGCATTTGGTACAAATAGTCTCCCCTTCAGCTCAGAGCCAAACAATGCAATGCTGCAGAAAGCAATACCAATTAGTCTCAGGGGAGTTATAACTTATTTTAAGTCAAATGAATGTGCATAGTTTCATGAATGAACAAAGATGATTAGGAGTGGAGGGTACTTCTAAATTTAGAAATCTGTAATTCATGTTTAATGAACTATGGGATTTCCTGAAAATGAAAATTACCATGGCTTTCCACGTGCATTTGCAAGTTGTATAGCCGCTGTATTTGTGGCTATCACCCCAGCTGAGTCATTAATGAGAGCAGCAAGCTAAAAATGTTGAAATCAGTCAAATATTATCATCATTTTGCTTACACGGTCAATGTTCTCATACTACTTTCCTAGTTAAAAGATAGCAGGACCATAATCCCAAGTCGTCTTGGTATGCTTCATAAACCTAAAATCGCGAGAGTTCCATTCCGATTCTGAAAATTTCATGCAATATAGTCTGTATTATAAGAGAAAAATACCTGTCCAGGGGTAGTGATGAACACAATACTGGCATCATCCCCTACTACATCCTCCACATTTTCCCTTTCTTTCTCATGTGGAATAACGAAAACTGGCTTGAATTCCCTGTTTCTCAATATGCCAACAATATAAATTTTGATGATCAACCCACAAAAGAGTACAACAAGGAATTTTCGATTTGGCTAAATAGGTACCCACAAAACAGGGAACAAGTGCATGATTTCACAGTTGCAGTGAATTTAAGCTGTGTTCTAGAGAAACACTAAGATTGTCTACATTTGAGCATTAGCAGGAAAGAAGAGACAGTAAATTAATTTGAGAAACATTTGAAATTGCGTCTGTAGCTTGTCTTAGATGACTCCTTATTTCAACCACTTATGATTTACATATCTTAAAGAGTCTAAATTTGTTTCTTATTCAAAATACTAGCATTTCAAGCTCAAAATCTCTCTCTGCTGAAAACGACCTTAAGAAAAAAGAATCCGTAAGGTTTGTACCTTAAACCTTTGGCTATTTCATCCCATACTTGAATTGGAAGCAAGCTATCAGTATCACCCCTAGACTGCATTGATGCCTTTGAATCCGACTCTATTCCATGAATCACAATATATTTCCCTTTTTCTGAACCAGCATTCTTGTATTTCTCCGCAACAGCCTCCTTCAGTCTCCTTGAGATCGACACTCTCAGTGGGGGCACAAGATGCCTCGGCACACTGCGAAATGGTCTCCCCAACCAATCAACCATCTGCTGGTACCTAAATCAAACAAACTCATATTGAAACTAAAGGCTTTTTAACTAGAAACAAACTACTATGATGAGCACTTCGATTTGTATAACTTACATGTTGTACCCTAGTTCTGAAAGATTCATACTCTCTGCAGTAAAAGTTTCAGATAGAAGTAATCCTGCTCCGGCTGCATTTACATTTGGGTAAATATAACTAACTCTGTCACGAGCTGTTGTCATAAACAGGAATGCTGCATGCCCAAGTCCCGCCAATTTGGTCGACAAGACCATGTCATAGTACCTACTCTGCTAGCATAATGCAATATGCATAATGATTTAATCCAAATTGCTAGCTCCTGTAAGTACAGATCAAATTTGCGCCTGCACAAATTCTTGATACTATTTCAAGATCATTCATTAATAAAATGCAAGTCGATTCTGCGGTAATTCAAAGATCAATTATTTAATGGGCTTTATCGTATGGATGATTTGAACATATAACCAAGATTAAGACTCCTTTTATACCACATATTGAATTGCTAATCGACCTTCAAGCTTATATTTGAAAGTAAGGACCTGAACAAATGTATTTAAGTTGCTTAACAAATCCAACCGCAAGTTTTAGCTTCTCCAATGCAGAAGTGTACATCGGCCAACTCAGCCTGATTCGATTCGGCCTATCGCGAATCAGTCTTAAACGGATTATTGATCCATTTATTAGATAGATTGATATTTTATCAATCTTAATACGGTCTTCGGATTAACAGACCTAAACAAATCGGTCCACAAACTGATTTAAAAATTTTAAAATTAAAAAATATATATAAAAAGAATAAAATATATTAATTACTATCAAATATATAAATAAAAATAAATTTATTTTAAATATTTAAATATTTTTAGTAGTCAATTAATAGTATAACAAATAAAAACATTATAAGAATTTAAATTTTTATAAATTTTTTAATTTTTTTTATATGTAGCTTCTAGAAATTAAATAAAATGCTTTGAAAATATCTTATAATATTAATTAAATAAAATATATAAAATTAAATAAATCCTAAATATATAAAGTTAATATTAAAAGACATAATAATTCGTAAGTTATATAACTTATATTTATAAAATAAATTAAATATATTTATATCTTATATGAATAAAGTATAAAAGGATTTTCGAATTAAAAGAAGAAATATAAATTTTTTAAATTAATTCTCGTAAAAAAATATAAAATATATATTATATTTTAAATATACAAAATAATTTATTATTTTTTTTACATATTAAATGAGTTGATCCGAAAATTAGACGAATTAATCCATTTAATCCATAAATTAAACGGACTAAATTATATTAGCCTACAAATTAAATCAATCTATTTTTTTTTAGAATTTATCAAAATAATAGATTAAACAAATCAACCCATAAACCATCTACGCATTTAACACCCGTATCTCCAAGTACCATAAAGCACAAAATGTATACAATTTTCATTAGAAGATAAACACTAACCTTAAGTAGTCCAACCATGTCAGTGTATTCAGCTGGGTCAGGCCAATCATCATCAGGGTCATAAACATTAGCCCATCTCACGTTCTTATTCATCTCATATGTCTGCTTCCCTCTGTCTGATGCAAGCACATCCACCAGAACACCAGGGTATCTTATATGCAAACAGATGAACAACATTATAATAACAAAAATTAAATATAAAAAAAATTCTTTTCATCCATCTTAGTAACCCATCTCAATATTCAAGTTTAACCATTTACCTGTCCTTTAACAACTGAATAGCAGGGAAAAACAGCAGGTTTTCATAGACACCGCCAGAGATAACACAGCAACATCTTCTAACATCACCTCTAATTTTCAATGGCAACGAAGCTAGCTCAGGATTAAATCCCATTGGAAACTTCAAGAACCCATATGGATTATCGGGATTATCAGGCGGTCTGGGATCTTCCTCTTGCTTTCCATCTGCAAACAATGAACCATACTGCATATCAGGATCTTCTCCATCATCAAAAAGGTCTAGCCATGGATTCTTCTTCTTTGCATGAGTGTGAATTGTTGGTCTTTTATGTGAAAAATAGTTTGGTGTGCTGAAATGGGATTGTTTAGTGAATTGGGTTGAAGGAAGTGAAGACAATGGGTTTGAGAGAAATGGAGAGCTGCTTTTAGGAAGCAGATAAGTTGTTGCCATTGAGTTTGTAATTTGGATAGTTTTGTGTTTCTGAACGTTTTTGAGTGAGTTGGTTTTGTTGTACTTTCAGTTTGTAAGTGGATTCTGGGATTTGAATATGTGGAAGGAGGTTGGATAAGTTATAAGTGGGTCATGTGGAAAAGAGAAAATATTTTTTAATAAAAAAGAGATAGAAATTAATATTAATAAAAGAAGACATAAAAAAGAGAAAATAATTAATAAAAAATAAGTAAATTTTATTAAAAAAATAATATTATTATTAAATTTTTTAAAATTTATTTTTAAAATATAATAAAAGTTTTACAATTTCATGCAAGTCTAAAAGTTGTTTAGAAAATATTATTTGCAGGATAATTATGAAAACAACCAAAACCTTTATAAAGCTGCCAATGAAAATCTTTGACAAGGTTACCCTACTGGAATTTGTATATATGTTTACACCAATAGTTTTAAGTATAAATAAAAATATTAGTTGATAACGTTAATTTTTAAATAAATTTATAATTTTTTATTAATATTTGATATTATGTTATTCAATTTTACAATTATACTCTTCTTTAAAAAAAAATTACACTACGTCAATTTGAAATATAACCTTGATTATCTGTATTTATTACCGGTATTTTTATTTTTTTTAACGTTATGTGAATAAAGCTAAAATTTTTATCTCCAGTCATAATGTGATTCGAGTTTAAATTAAATTTATTTTCTATCATTCTAAATAATTTATTGATTGAATTATTTTTATTAATTAAAATAATTATCATTATCACAACAACTAATGTTCATAAACTATCATAAACATATCACCGGCATCAATGACATCATAGGATTATATGATAAGTTTTTGATAATAATTATTATTATGAGTTGGTATTTAAATATATAGATAGATATATAATAAGTACATGTATTTTTATTTTTTCTCAATAATAGGTAAATTATATTTTATAAAACGGCCATATCTTTTTAAATCTCGCCAACAGGATAGTCTTTTAGTAATGATGCATCAAAAAAAATTGATGAAAAAAAAAATTTGCTCCATTACTTTATTAAAAAATAAAATATTATAATTTGCCTTTGAACCATGATTGTTAGTGTTAGTAATGGTGTAGTATATCTTAAAAATCATTTAAATTATCAATTTTAAGGTATTTTATAATAAATCATTGTATATATATTTATTATACATATATATTAATAAATAAATTATTTCTATTTATACGTGTATACTATTTTCTTTTTCTAATCAAATTAACCAATAAAATATACATATGAACGTTCTAATAATTAAATTATTTCTTATATACGCAATATCAATTGAATATTAATATCGTATAGTAGATATATTAAATATCTCTGATAAATATTATGAAATGATATTAACACATAACAATAAAAAATACGAAATCCGTACATCCTCAATTATTAGACCAATAGAAAGGTTGATAAAACCCTATTACTAAACAATTAAACTTAAAGACTGATCATTTGTTTCAAGTATTATAAATATTTAAGTGATGTTCGTACAAATAAAATTTTTGGCATCATATTTTTTATGTCCGATAATAGTCATTCATGTTGTTGTATATTATTCATTTCCTTTAAATTTCATGATCTTATCTTCAGTAGCAATGACAAGCTTAACTAATTATAACTCTTCAAAGACTAGATATCGTTCTAATTAATTCCTGTAATTTTAAATATTAACTACTGTAATTAAAGAAAAGAAAATTTGTCCCTGGAGTTCCAATAATGTTCATATCTATGTATATATGAATACTCAATTACAAACTAAAACTCCTCTAATTGATTGGGTGATATCATATAGTTTCCTTCTCAATTGAACGGATTCAGTTATTATAGGAAAGGTGTTTTCCCATTTGCTATGTTGTACTTGTATTTACATACTCTAAATCTTAAATTACAACAAACTTCAAGTTGCACAAATTAAACTAATTCTCCCTATAAATGATCCCTCAATTTTACCATTTTTCAGTTGGATTATTTTGAAATATTCTTCCTGAAATCGCCGTAGCCAAGGCCGACGTAAAATTGGGATCTTTTGTCAAAGAAGAAGCCATCTGCTCCACCAAAAATTGCCTTATTTCTTCTGGTGTATCAATTCCTGGTTTGGGAGCTCTATCTTCATTGCTAGACTTTGATTTTGTTAGATCAAGAGTGATGGTTGATCCGGTCGCGCCGAAAGCGGTCTGGGTCGGGCAAGGGACTGAACCAAGAGCAGCACAACGGCTTGAGCCGGATGCTGCATCCATTTGAGAAGGAAGTGGATGGTTGTGCTCTCCTTCGTAAGTTGCAACCAAAACAGATTGATCTTCAACACTTCTCTGAACCTGAAAAATAAAAGCATATATTGGCAAAAACTTAGTATTATTTATGCTAGTAGTAATAAAACTTTTCAAATTAAGAATCAAATTCTATTGAGCAGAGAAAATGTTTAACTGGGTTACCTTCTTTTTAACGGGGCAGCTGGGAGCGAAAGAGCATTTGAAGTAAGCTCTAGGAGAAGGATTATCTCTAGTAACCTTTTGTCCATATTTCCTCCAGTGATATCCATCCTTTACAACCTATATGTATAAATAACACATTCAATTAATATAATGTTTAATGATCAAATGATCACATAGTTTAATATTTTATGCAAGATTTTGAATGTTTTGAAGACTTACAAGGCTTGTATCGGATGCTTCAGTTCTATAATGAACTCTGGAAATCTTAGCCTTGATGGTTTCTTCCTTCGGTTTCTTGCATGATTCTTCATCGGTAGAACTGCTTTCAGAATTTCCCATTAATGCAATATTGTTGTTGTTGTTGTTGCTGCCACTTTCAGATTTTCGTTTCTTGGATGAATTAATCTCTTTCTCAGGATTCTTGCTCATATAATCCATCAACTGTTTTCTCAAAGCATTGTAGCTCTCACACATCACTGTTAACATTTCGGTCAGCTTCTTGTTTTCAGCACTCACCCGATTCAATTCCTCCACTAAAGCTCCAGTCTGAGGGGAGAAAACAAATTTAGATTGTTCAATTTCTTTAATTCAAAAAAAATTTTGAAAGAGGATATTAAATTAAGAATCAAATTTCATATTAATAAATCCATCGACTCACCTCTTGTTTTCCAGGATTCTTGTTTCCCAACCCAGAAAAACTGCTTTTCTGGAACTCTTTCTTCTGAAACCAATAAAGCAAACAATTTCAGTACTCAGTTCAAGAAGAATATTCAATTAAACCTCTTGAATAAGCAAGAATAAACAGATTCCGACGTACCGCCGGTGCCGGAATTTCATCCTTCAATCTCAGAGGCTTCGAATTAAGTTCCAATGAAGTATCAACCCATGAAAAGGAATCCATATTTACCAGAAAGAAAGCTACGAAACTCAAACACTTGAACTCCTTTCTGCTCTGTCGTCAACTCAAACTTCTAGCACAAACCGGTATGCCAATAAAACAATATATACCCACCAAAAGTTGCCTCAAATTGACCAAAACTCAAACCAAATTTTTCTCAAATTCAATGCCCTTCCCACAAAAATAAACTTAAAAAATATTAACAATTAAACCATGCATACAGCTACAAAGATCAAGTTGTAGGAAACTTGGTGGAAAAAGACTGAGAGAGAAGAAGAAGATAGAATATACTTATCACCCAGTGCTGGCATGTGCGTTGTAATCCATATATATTGATTATATATTACATATAAGCATCCCAGTGGTTGTGTCTGGAATTTTGTCGGTTCTTTAATTTGAAATTTGAAATGTAGAATTTAAATGTTTGGTCAAAGTCAAGAAGTACAAATTGAAAAGGTTAAGAAAAATGGGCGATTGCATGAATGAATTGAAGACGGTACATTCAATATTCGGAAGGAATTCGAAGTTTTATGTTGACCCGATACTGTCTTGTCGATGTAATTAAAAGCGCTTTGCTTTATCATCACGTTTAATGCCAGCATTTTCCACGTTACATTGTTTTGTTTCATTCATTTTATTGTACGTTTTGTTGGTGGAACCTTTTTGTTGCTACACGGCCAAATTAAATATTTTTTAAATATTATATTAAATATATAAAATTTTATATAAATTCATTCAAATAAAACAATATAATAAAATTATAATATTATTATATAAAAATAAAATTATAAAAACAAATAATAAATTATGCATTAAAAATATAATTATAATATATTAATTATTATGTTAATTTATAAGAATAATTATATCAAATATTTATTGTATTTTAAATTACCATGTGTTTATTTTTTATTAGTCCAGCCTCGTAAGAATGGATGACGGATTTGTAGTTTCATATTTTGTTTTTAAATTAAGATTACTATATATTAAACAAAATTATTTTAAACTTACATAATCTGAATTTGAGACCGCATTCATTAAATATAAGTAATATATTTATTTTAAATTTAGTAAAATATTTTAGTCAAATATCCATTCATCTGACTTTAATCTTGAAATTTAAGAAAGTGGGCTCCCAGAATAGAAAATTATTTTGAGGTGTGAAAGTGAAACGCATCGAGTCTAGTCTACGGTCGTATTCTCACTGTATAAGAATACGATAAATTAACAAATTAATTAATAATTACTCGTTGTTGACAACATTAATACAAAAATTATTAAATAATCGATAAGTTAATTTTCTTATATATTATTATACGGAAACAACGTAAGGAATCAGATGTTTGAATCCATAGATCATAGAAAAGATTTTATTCATATCTCCTTTTTATTAAAATAAATAAAAGAAACTATTGATAAAGTTCTGAGTATCTAGTTTTAAATTTATCAAAGATTTATAACAAAAATTTGAATTTCTTTGCCAAATTAAATCAAGTGGACCCTTTTTGACTGCTTAAAAAACAGAAATGTCTAAGGTGGGATTAACTAGTCATCAAACGACAGCCGACAGGTTAATGAATTAACGCGTTGCATAACATTAGAATCCTAATGTATTGAGTATTGGTATGTTATAGTGCACGAGAATATCTTAATATATTTCTTAAAGCTCGAGTCCTGTCAATAATTTAGAGTAAATCCCGTTAAAAGAGATGTTTCTAATGTAATGTGTGCGCTTTAATATTAAATTAACTATATGCAAAATGGGTAGTGAGGTTCTTTTTCATTTTATTATTGTAGGAGTTATAGATAGCCCAAATTAATTAGATGTATATATAGTTCAGTTATATTATATCTGTAAAATTAACATTCCCAATATATACCTAATTGTTTACAATACTAGTATAAAAATTAGTCCAAAGTCAAAGAAATAGGACGGTGTGGTTGGCTAGGTGAGGTGAGGTCATTTAAAATGAGATCATTGTGTTCATCACAAATAGTTACTAAAACCCTAATCAGAAAGTAAGTTGATAACCTAATTTCATTAGAAGACGAAGCAGAGGAAGAAGGAAAAGGTGGGTAAATGAAAGTTGGTAAGTCCATCCATTGAACAAGAACCAAATTGTGGAAAAATATGTTCGGATTCATGAACTTGTCTTTCCTGTCATTATCAAGTCTATATCCAATTAATTGCACGACCAAATATGAAAACCAATGACCAAATATATATGTATATATATCCAAGATGGACTTTTCTATGTTTATTAATCTCTATTTCAACAAATTACATGACTTGTTATAATTCTTATGACCAATACAAAATTCAATGGAACAAGTATCAAAAATCAAGGTTTTGTATTGAAATTAAGATCAACAATATCTATGAGATAACACATGAATTAAGATAAAGAGATAATTTAGGTCACGTTTATTCAATTTTAAGAATTTATACTTATTTATAATCAATACTTAATCATTTCATAATTCAAATTTTAAAAACTGTTAAACATGATATATTATTTTATACTAAAATTTGTACGGGTCTATTTTTACAGACTAACTGTATTATTTGACTCCACATATAACAAAATTAGATGTATCTACACAAGTTCTTCTCATAGCTTTAATACTGTTATATTAATTATAGATATTTTGTAATAATTTATTGAACAATTTTATCTAAAATGAGTCAAACATGAATTTATTTAACCTTTTATATTTGATCAATCGTTATATAAATTTATATCTTTATAACGTGGTCCATTTTCTCCCTCTAATCGAAATTTGGATGAATTTTTGAAATGTGTCCTTACCTAACGAGTATTAAGAGACAAGATTATGCCAAGATTTTTTCAATTTTAAGGAAAGAAAACTCAATCAAACCAAACGCACGAGGTTGGACTTCATGTAGACCATCCATCCCGCTTGATCAACATGGATCGGGACATTCCCTTGTAGACTTTCTGACTTTGTTGGCCACATGAATCAAAGGGGCGGCTGATTCCGTTGTGGAATAAGAAATTCCTTCTCAGGTTTAAGTCTTCTAAGAATTTATTTGTTTTTTATATATTTATAATAATATTACTAACCCACCCATAGATAGTTGTTTTAAGTTCGATTTTTTAGATGTGTCCGTGATTTAAGTGAGAGATCGTGACGATAAGATGCTACGTTAGCCCTCCTCAAAAATTAATCGAGGTGCGCATAAGTTAGTTTGGACACCTCGGATATAAAAAAAATAATAATACTAAATATATAAATTGTTGGTGCAACTTAATATGGCTATATTATATAATTTTATATTTTTAATTTTTCTTCTATAAATTTGACTTCTTCTAATAAAAATGTTAAATATACTATTATATTAATTTGTGTAAGGAGTATATATCTTTATACTATTATATATTTTGTATATATGTATATACATATACCCAACATTATTTTTTAATAAAATTTAATTATTTTAATATTAAAATTTCTATTCAATAATGTTAAAAACGTTAATTCTTATAAAAATTCATTTTGTACAAATTAATATAATAGTGCTATATGGTTGCTTCATCTCCCATATATTTATGTTTTTTCCATTAATTCTCTAAATTTTTATCCTATTTCTACAAAAATACAAAAAAAAAATTGTATCCATAGTATATTTTTTTATATAATTTATTTTCTTCCATTTACCCTGGTCAAAATTATGATATAATATACAAATATTTTTATATTAATTTATGGAGTAATGCTTCACGTTTTAAAATTTTATCCCAAATAATATGGTATCTATAAGTGGATAATAGATTGTGTAATAAATAAAATAAATAATGAATGGCTATTTCACCACCTACTTGATGGATTCCAAAATCATTTTGGGATTAAAATTTTGATTGTGTACAAATTAATGTGGTATAATAATTTTTTTTCTTTTTTATACCAGGAAAACTCTTACACTTAGTCATCATCGAGGTGTCTAATCATGTACGGGACCGATGCACTCTCTAAGAATGGGACTGTTCGGATCACCTAACAGCTATCTTAAATCATAAGATAAATGCACAGGGACTACACACGGTAGCACCAAGTATCGAATAAAACTCCTAACCCCCACCGTAGGACCTTCAACAAAGTGTAAATGTAAAAGTTCGAACACGAAACTAATACAAAGCAGTCATTTAGTGTACCCGAACCATCAGACTATATCCTTTGGAGGTGGTATAATACTATTTGCCCTTGCTTGATTCCCATAATTTATTATTATTATTAATTATATTAATTTTTTATTTTTATTAATCAATCTTATCATATCATAATAATTTATATATATAAATTTATATGCTTTGGCAATGCTTTTAAAATAATTATGAACACAACTACTACTCTCAAAATAGTAAAACTCTCCCCATTTATTTTGTTGCAAATTCGTTAAGCAAAAATCTTTACTTTCCAAAATTATTTTAACCATACTGTTATAAAATGTCAAGGTCTTAACAACTTGGAATATTAAAAAGGAATATACAAAAAGGATAGAACAAAAGTTTGAAACGTTTCCATTATAATCCATGCATATTTATAGTATGATGTGATAGGCCCATACGGTAGGCCCTCCCCATTTCGTAATTTTCCGCACACACCACGATATGTAGAAAAAAAAAATCAAACAAACTAATAATCAATTGAAGTTATAAAATAAATAAATAAATTCAAACAAACAAATTTCCAATTGTACGAGTAGATGAAAATTTTGACTTCACCAAGACTAGATAGATTCTTACATCTTTAGTCATCTTTAGTCGGCTCAATGGGTTGGGAAGTTTTCTTGATTTTGATTTTGGAGATCTAATTGTATTTAACTATATTTCATTTTTACATTTTGTTAGAAAAATGATTATTAATGATTGGGTATTAAAATTATTATTAAATTTTAATTTAATTTTAAATATTAAGATGTTTAAATGTTCATTAAAGGGGTGTGATTTGTTGTCGCAAGAATATTATATTTGGTTTTTAAGTCTTGAGTTGGAGTCTAGGAAGTGTATTTTTTATAAAAGTATGATATAATCCGTGAGTTTTATCTGATCTAAATACTGTATCACTGATCAAATTTCAAATAAAATTACGATATCACTAGTCCGACTTCAAACTTAAGCATCACCAGATCGAATTTTCTTACATATTTTTAAAAAAAAGATACTTAGATGTATTTATTTTTTAACTTAATACTAAAATTTAAAATCTTAATAAATTTATTTAATTATAATTTTAAAAATACTCTTATAATTTTTATTTATTATTTAATATATAAATTTTGTCTAATTATTTATATAGATACTAATATGCAAAAATTTCAATTTTTAAATATTTATATTCATACATAATAAATTAAAAGCAAACACACGACTCAAAATGATTCAAATTTTTATGTTCTATTCTATTTAGAATCACAAAATTTTACATATTTAATCAAATTGTGTAGGAGTTTATTTTTCAGATTGTCATATTTTATTATTATTTAAATTAATTGGCATGAGCTTTCATTGAGTTAAGCTTTGAAAAGGTTATTAATAATATTCTAATACTGGTCACTGTTATTAGTATTTTAAATAGTTTAAACTATGACATTCAATTAAAACATACATCCAAATCAAGGCAAATAAGAATCTAATTAGAGTGATATATATCAGTATGATCACATAAGCTAATTAATTTGTAATCTGGTGAATTGAAATTAGATGTCAATATTTATAAACGATATCAGTTAATTTTTCTTTTTCTAAGAAATATTAGTAACGTAAATACTCGCTCATTTTAGAATATTTTAATTATAATTTTTATATAAGAATGAATTTATTTGTGAAGAATATTAAAATAATTCATTAAAAATATTTTCTAACTTAATTGTACAATGGATTAAATACGAGTAAACTCGAAGTTCATCGTTACTATTAAATTTATTCATCACTCGAGTAAAGTAAATTCAAATTTTGAGCTCAATTATTTTATTGGAATTGATCATAGTAGACTCATTGGTGAATATTGAATAATACCATGCATTCCCCTCAATTTTGAAGAGAATATATACTAGTGAATGTCAATTATTTAAATTGATAATTTTTTTTTTTTTAAATTGCTATAAGAATAAATACAACTATTGGGTTATTAAACGTCATATATTTCAAGCCATTCAATAATGACTAGTGAAATCGTAGCTCGCTAGCTTCTAGTAAAACATTTTATTCTTGCGGAGCACTTTCAATAACATTACAACTTACAATGCTGATTTTGATAGTTGCCTAACCTAATTAATTAATTTATTAATTGACGGTAGCACCCATTGGTTTACTTCACCTACGATCAATTGACTCTCGGACGACTGACCAATTGACATCATTATTATTATAATCTTTTGGAAAACCATTCAACTCAAGATATATAAATACATATATGAATATTCTATTGTTATATATGGGTAGCTAGGCGAGAAGATGCATGAATTAATTGACACATAATTATCAAATTAAGCTGTAATTGCAAACATTGAATATTGTATTATGGTACAATTAAAGGTCACTAGCTAAAGAAGAACAAGAAGAAGAAAAGTTACAATGGGTCATGTGGAGGAGACTGATTTATTAAGAAATCAAACTTCTTAAAGTAGTGATACAGTTGTTCTCAGTAGAGGTGTCAAACGGGTCAATCCGGTCCGGCTCACTACGGACCAATCTTAAACGGACCGGGCCGGATTGGTCCGTTTATTATGCGGGTTGGTAATATATCAACCCTAACCCGGTCCGCGGGCTAACGGGCCTAAACGGATCGGCCCGCGGACCAATATAAAATTAAAAATATATAAAATAAAAATATTAATTATTATTAAATATAATATAAAAATAA
>JAVXUL010000011.1:5003032-5035113 GCA_035590515.1 Trichilia minutiflora | reverse complement strand
ACATTCACATATATATAAATAAAATGGCCTCCGACCTCAAAATCACAATATCATCAAGTATAAGCACAATAGGCCTCTGACCTCACATTCATGGGAATATAGGTTTCACATCAATCTCTATCATAAACAAGGGGCTATCTCAGCCACCACACAACAAATATCCAACGCCTCCTCATTGTAATTATATATCCATATACATACAAATATACATATATGTATATATTAACATGCTATCATCTCTAGCATTAAATTCATTCATAAAGAACAATAAATGAGGTGAAGGGAAAGGAATGTCCACTCACAATCTTGGGGTGGGAAACCACCCCCTCGGTATCCTCTTCGCAACAGAGATCCTCCTGTCCCAACTTCTGCTCCTAGATACACACACAAACACAGATTCACGATCTGTCTAAATGTACGTGTATAATACAATACATGCTTATACAACTTTCGCACCCATCCCTCTCTCTCTCTAAACATACTATCCTTCACAACCCTGCTCCTTTAACTCGTCTTTCTTATCAATTTTAACACCATTAGCTATTAAAGCCCTTTAATCTATCGATACCGATGACAAATTAGAAAACACCCAATTTTAAAGGTTTTGTGAACAATAATCTTAAAACCTATTCTCGTGATTCATGCACAATGAAGGCTTAAAATGAAGAAATGAGCTTAAGGATGAACTTATCTAAGGTGGTAAAAGTGTTTTGACTCCCTCTTTGCTCGATTCTCTTACTTAGCTACTGTTTACCGTCACCCTTTCTTCATGATTCCTCGCAAATTATCTCGTGGAAAATCGATTAGAGGAGGTTTCTGAGTTTTGGTGTTGATTCTAAGTTTATAAGAACCAAAATGATGAAGTTTGATGGAGGAATGTCTGAGATCAATTTTAATGGTGAGAGAGAGTGTTTTTGCTAGTTCTGGTAGAGAGAGAAACAAAGAAACCAAATGGAAAAAATGATCCCCTTGCTTGACGTATAAAGGCTGTGCAATCTCCAAAGGTTTCGATACGTTTCAAAACATATCAATACCTTTGGTATTTTTCCTGTAACGTATCGATACGTTTGCCCCAACATATCGATACGTTTGATCAAAATACTGTTCACAAGCTTGCAAGGTGTCAATACCTTCCTCAACGTATCGATATCTTTCATCGTAAGTACGCTTCATCATCGTCACCAACGTGCTGATATGTTTGGCCTACAGTGCCCTCAAGGTATCGATACCCTGATGGCTCCATACTGAAAGGTGTTGATACCTTCCCCAAAGGTGTTGATACCCTTGGCCTCAACCTCAACGTATCAATGCGTTTCTCCAAACATATCGATACCTTTGCTTTTGGTCCTCCTTTCAAGGACTACAACTTCAATTAGCCATAACTTTTAGCTCGGATATCTGCTCGAAACCCATAATATATCAATGGAAAACTCTCTCTGAGCTCTACAAAAACAATAAGAACTTTTTCTCAATTAGAGATGATTTTAGGATCAAAAATCCAATTCTTTCTCATAAGCTCATATCTTACACTATAATCTTACTTAAGACACATTCTTCAATTTTTATACCCTCTCGTGCATAATCTAAACATGATGACATGCACGAAAACTCTTGTGAGATTTATTATTAAGCCCATAATGCTAAGGGACGGGTTTCACAACTCTCACCCCTAAATTGAATTTTGTCCTCAAAATTCTATATGATGTAATAAGTATGCAAAACAAAAGTAATACTTAGCATACACCCCCGTTTTCTCCTAGTAATCAAATAAAGGTATTTTAAAATACCTCACTTGTTATTTATTACCAGGAGAAGGAACTACAGCTTCTATAGAATAAAACAGTAATAAAAATAAAATATATGTCACATAGAATATTCAAAGACTTTTTCTTTGGGTTAAAAACATACCTCAAAACTGAAAAAGGTGTGGATATTGTCGTCTCATTAGACTCTCTAAATCTCAAATCATCTCCTCAACTATGACACTTTGCCATAAGACTTTCACCATCGAAACTATCTTATTTCTCAGGACCCGCTCTTGTCAATCAAGAATCCTCATTGACTTTACCACACAATTAAGATCCTCTCTCAAATCCACCGTTGGTGTCTCAAATATGTGGGAAGAATCCAGTACATACTTCTTGAGCATAGATGCATGGAAGACATCATATATCCTACTCAACTATGATGGAAAATTTAAGAAAACCTGATCGCCTATCTCAAACTCCAATACTCTCCTCCGAGTATTAGCATAGGATTTCTGTCTATCTTGGGATACTTTCAATCTTTCTCTGATGATTTTGACTTTCTCAGTGGTGATCTCAATCAACTCGATAGCCTTAAACTTTTTTTCACCAACTTCATCCCAACACACTGGGGTTCTGCATTTTCTACCATACAAAGCTTCATAAGGTGTCATCCCAATGCTAGCCTAGTAAATATTATTATACGTGAACTCTATCAATGATAGGTACATATCCCAGTTGCCTGAAAACTCAATAACACATGCTCGAAGTATGTCTTCTAGTGTCTGGATGGTCCTTTCTGACTGCCCATCAGTCTAAGGATGAAATACAGAACTGAAAGTCAACTGAGTGCCCATAGCTTTCTGAAGTCTAGGCCAAAATCAAGATGTAAAACGAGGATCTCGATCTGACACTATAGTGACTGGTACTCCATGCAGCCTAACAATCTCTGAAATATACATCTTGGCCAATTTCTCCAAGGAGAAATTCACTCGAATTGGCAGAAAATGAGCTGACTTAGTGAGTCGATCAACAATCACCCAAATAGCATCGTGGCCTGCCTGAGTCCGAGGCAACCCGACCACGAAGTCCATAGCAATATGCTCCCACTTCCACTCAGGTATAGGTAGAGGCTGCAAAGTCCCTGCAGGTCTCTGGTGCTCAGCCTTAACCTGCTAATATAACAAACATCTAGCCACAAACTAGGCTATATCTTGTTTCATCCTAGACCACCAGTAACTCTCTCTAATGGTTCGGTACATCTTAGTACTGCCAGGGTGCATAGTAAATGCAGAACTGTAGGCCTCCTCTAGGATAGCCTCTCTCAAGCCTCTGTTCCTGGGTACACATACCCAACCTCTGAAAGTTAAAGTCCCATCCTTAGTGAAATAGAAGTTGCTCTCCTTGCCATCTTTAATCTCCTGGCAAGCTCTGACCAACTCACTATCTGACATCTGGCTCTGTCTGATCTAATCCACTAGGGTGGGTCTGACCACAAAGTTAGTCATCAAGGCTCCAACCTCATTATATCCTAGTGACACTCTCAGTGCTCTCAGATCCATCAGCAAGGGCATATAAGTGGTGCGAATATAAGCCAAATCAGCTGAAGTCTTCCTGCTCAAAGCGTCAGCAACCACATTAGCCTTTCCTGGATGGTAGTCAATGATCAGGTCATAATCTTTAATCAACTCTAACCACCGCCGTTGTCTCAAATTCAGCTCTTTTTACTTTAGTAAATACTTGAGGCTCTTGTGATCAGTGAATATCTGGCATTGCTTCCCATACAAGTAATGCTTCCAAATCTTTAATGCAAAAATCACTGCAGCTAACTCTAAATCATGGGTAGGGTAGTTCTCTTCATGCTTCTTCAGCTGCTGATAAGCATAAGCTATAACCTTTCCATTCTACATCAATACACAATCGAGGCCCTGCCTCGAGGCATCACTATAAACAACATATCCGTCTCCTAGCGTAGGGAATGTCAAAATTGGTGCCGAAGTAAGACAATTCTTTAGAGTTTGGAAGCTCTGCTCACACTGATCATCCCACTCAAACTTAATCTCTTTTTTGGTAAGTTTTGTTAGTGGTGCAGCCAACAATCAGAAGTTCTCAACGAATCTCCTATAATACCCTGCTAGCCCCAAGAAGCTACGAATCTTTGTAACATTCTTTAGCTGTTCCCACTGGACTATGGCCTCAATTTTCTTTAGATCCACAAGTATCCCACTACCAGACACAATATGCCCTAGGAAGTTCACCTCTCTAAGACAAAACTCTCACTTAGAGAATTTAGTATATAGCTGTCTCTCTCTCAAGGTCTGAAGCACTATCCTGAGATGTTGGGCATGTTCTCTTTTATTTCTCGAATACACAAGTATGTTATCTATAAATACAATGACCTACTTATCCAAATATAATTGAAAAATCCGATTCATCAAATCTATGAATATTGCAGGTGCATTGGTTAATCCAAATGGCATAACCAAGAACGCATAATGACCATACCGAGTCCTAAATACCGTCTTGAGAACATCACTCCCTCTAATCCTGAGCTGATGATATCCTGATCTCAAATTGATCTTAGAAAACACACTCGCACCCTACAACTGATCAAATAGATCATTGATCCTCGACAATGGATACTTATTCTTGATGGTCATTCGATTGAGCTATTTGTAATCGATACAGAGCCTTAATGTACCATCCTTCTTTTTCACAAACAAAACTGGTGCACCCCAAGGTGACATGCTTGTTCGAATAAAACCCTTCTCGACCAAGTCCTCTAATCCGGCTTTCAATTCTTTCAACTTTGCGGGTGCTATATGATAGGATGATATCGAAATCGGTGTCGTCCTTGGTACTAGATCGATACAAAACTTAAACTCTCTATTAGGCGATAATCCAGGTAATTCCTCTAAAAATACATCAGGGAATTCTCGAACCACTGGCACTTGTTCCAAACTAACCCCTGAAACTGATCTATCAATCACATGTGCCAAGTATGTCTGACATCCCTTCTATAATAATCTATTGGTTTCTAATGCTGAGATAATATACCAGAAAAGTATGCTTCATTCACCTATAAACATAACCTCCTATTCACTAGCCTTTGAAAGGTTACTACCTTCCTAAAATAGTTTACTGAGGAATAATACTATAACAATTAATCTATACCAAAGATTGCATCAAATCTTAGAATCAAAATAGAATCATATATACCTTTAATATAGTATCCCCTACCATTACATCATACTATTTAAACACTCTTTTTCTGAGTAGTTTCTACCCTAACAATACATGGACAACCAACTAAGGTTCCAATAATACTAAGTTTATATATATGTGTCATACAAATGACATACTAATGAATGATATATCTGAACTAAGATATACTAGAGTTATGCAATATCATAATACTAGTAATTACATCTAGGTTAGCCTGAGCTTGCTTCTAATTCATCATAAAATCCCGAGTTTGAACTAACTGTTGACTCCTTTGATTGCCTTAACGAATAGATGCACTCCTAGAAATCTTAGCTCTTGAAAACTAAGATCGAGTTGTTTACTAGAGTACTAGAAAAACTTGAGCCTGCACTAGCTGCCTAACTGCCTCTAGCACACCCAAGCTAGGATAATATTTCTTCCTATGTCCTTCTTGCTTATAGTGGAAATACATTAGAGGTAACTTGTACTATCCACTATAAAACTATCTATAATTGGGACATCATCCTTGGTCTTCTATCCAACAAGTAGATCTTAAAATAGAGGTACCAAATCTAAATGATCTCTGATCTTTAGGGGAGAGTGGTGAGTAACTTTTGGGCTTGTCGCTTAGCTACTGGACGATCCACGATTAGAACTCTTTTTCGATGGCTAGCTTACCAAAATACTAAAATTCTTCTTTTTCTAAAAATATATCTTGGATCTCCTCTCCCCTACCAAGGACTCGGTTCTGAGAGCTAACTGAACTATCTCCTCATAACCTTATATATCAGTCACTGACATTCTATCTTGGATATCCAAATTCAACCCATCTTTAAACTTCGTACAAAGTGTCTCTTTATTAGTAATCTCTGGCACAAACTCTGCCAACTTTCTCAATTAGATCTCATAATCAATCACTAATTTACCCATCTACTTCAGGTTTAGAAATTCTCGTCTTTTTTATTGCTATAAAAATGGGTAAAGTATTTTTCCTGAATTGCCTTCAGAAAATTAACCCATGTAGGCTTGGAACTTAATCTCATCGCAATATTTTACAATCAAGTGACTGTATTCTGCTCAAATAATCCAGTAACTACTCTTAACTTTTTAAGGTATATGCAAATGGTATGCTACCTAACTGTCTTATTTTTTTAAACAACTTTGATAATTTCTATACGAGTCAAAAAGACTCCTTAAGAATTATATAACTTTTCAGTATCATCATGCTTGTAGATAGAATACCTGATGATTGATAATCTGACACTTACCCCCGTTAGGCTTGAGTCGAGTTTTGCCTAAAATTTTGCGTATTTCAATATGCCATAAATGCATTAAAAGTTTTTTACAACCAATAAAAATGTGTATTACTCTTAGAATTATGTACCTATGGTAGAGGATCCACATGAGGTTACTCCTCATCAATTAGAAAAGACAAAGTATAAGATAAAACTCTTTATTCATCCTGAATTATCAAATTCTTACGAGACCTACCCCTTCCTCTCTCAAATTTTGGTAGCATTACTACATAAAAGAATGATTATCAATAAAATAATTTATATAATTAATTTATGACTTGACTCAATTTATGATCCACTAAAAATATTTCAATCAAACATTTAATTCTCAAAAATTATAACCAATCAAAATCCAATTAATCAAAATAATTTAAAAATCTAAATCAATGATAATTGAAAGTTTTGATACTAATAGAATTATCATGCTCTGACCTTAAGAATCGAACCATGTGATAATCGTTATGAATCCAAGAAATGTATGCTATTAATTAGAACACATATCAAGGACACGTAAGGCATTCAAAACTTGTTTATGATCCAAATTTAACATAATAATTTCACATTTCATCAAAATGCAAATAGTGTTCTCAATTTCAAATCCATAAACAATCCAACATCATCATTTAGTCTTCGGCTGATAAACCAAATATAAATGTAAATATAAATATCATAAATCCTCTATCTCCGATAGAAAATCAAAATACAACATAAATCTAATCACCTCCAATATACAATCGATCGAGTAATTTAAAATAAATATAAATCATTCAATACAAATCAATTTTAGTGGATCGAACATGTGCATAAACTAAGTCGAGTAACTATTGTCAATAATAAAATCTCTGTTAAAACCAACTATACCCATCGCTTAATGTAAACTATCCTTAAATATAAGAAAAAATGGGTGAGTATTTTAAAATACTCAATGAGTGAATATACTTATACATAAGAAAATAATTTATAACTCGCATCTAAATCAATAGGATATTGAAAAAAACTATTATCATAGTAAATCAACTTTTAAACTGCCTCATCAAAAACCAAGACATAAAGTACTCATTGATTAGGATATCATCAACATCAATATAAATCAACAAAATACATCGTCTCTTGACTTCAAATGTAAAAATAATCAAGAAGTTAAAATTAATATTCAAATACATTATCTCATGAAATCATATCACAACATTAATATCATAAATATTATAACCAATCTCCGACCTCAACCATATCTATGTATATACAAATCATGCTATAATCAATAATCTAATCATCCTATATGTCTACCACAAACAAGTGAGACCTCTTCTTGCTCTCAATCTCAATAAAATCACCATTGCCTCCCAAAACAAATCAAATAATATAAAATATTTCTACTATCCTAATGCATAAATCAAATAAGTTTGTGTAAACAGTGTATAGGGAAATGAAAAGAAAATCAAAATAATTTCACTCACAAACTGAAGATAGGGAATCACTCTTCTAACAGCCTCCTCTCGACTAAGATTCTCGAACTAAATTATCCATACCTATAAATGAATATATATATATAATATTTAACAACTGTTTCTCATAAAAATAATATACTATGCATGGATAATGTATATGAATGTCAAATCTAATATCTAACTTATATTCCTTGTTCACTTTCAATTATTTCATCGATTTCCATTAATGGAATCCCATTATCATATTTCAAAATCAATATTTATATCCATTCACAACGATTTAACTAATTCTTATACTTAATTTTACTATTCTATCGAATTTCACCCAATTCAATCTAATTTTCTTACCAATTCACATTGAATTCAATTTAGCTCGTATATACTAAATTCCAATTTGATTCATCATAATTACATAAAATCATTGAATGCATAATAAAATTCTAATGTACAGTGATTGGAATTATTGTTTATTATGTCCAAATTTTCAAATTTCATAATTTTAATAATATAACTATATACATGTGTACTTTACGTCTTAAATAATATAATTAAACTTAGAATTGGATTGATTAAAATCTAATTTAAAACTAGATGAACAATAATGTTAAATTATAAATTCTTCAATTCATCAAATTAACACTTGAATTAAGTTCATAAACTTATCGAAAGATTGCATTTAACCTTAGGATGCTCCAAATATCATAATTTGATGAAAGTCCCAAATCAATGAACAGTAATCCTACCATTTCCAATTGTTCTTCCGTCTCGAATCTTCACCAAATTGATGAAATAAAGTCTATATAATATAGAAGGTGAAGAGTAAAGTTGATTTAATGTAAGAAATGGAAAATTAATTAGTTGAAAATAGAAGAAATAGGAAGATATTGAAAAATAAAATAAATTGATCCAAAGGGAAAAACATTTGGGAAAGAACAGGAAGAGGGAATGAGAAATTCTTTGTTTTAGGCTGTATATATACTCTTATGAAAGTACCAGATTGCCCCTGATGGTTAGTAAAGATAAGGAAAGGATAAAGAGTTCAAAAATGTCATTTGGGGGCATTTTATTCAAAATCGGTGCAAATATGACCAAATTGACTTGAAAATTAGTCCAAAGACCGGTGGACTGGTCTTCTTTTCTAGTGAGAATTGGTGCCAATTGGTGGAGGTTTTGGGCTAGTTTATCCTATGCATTCGATTTTCTAGTATTCTCTATTCTAACATTGATATCTCTCTCATATAAAGTTGAATTTTATTTTCATTTTTTTCTATTAGACCATTATCGAGTCTAATTTCAATAAAAAAAATTTTTTGTTAATTGGTTTTTTTATTAATAAAAATTTAAATTTGAAACTCTAGTACGCAATCAATACCTCTATGAAATGTTTCTCAAACTCATCCAATTTTATTTATTTTCATCAAAACCTTATCAAATTACTCTAATAACATCCATATGATATCAGTTACTCAATATTAAGTATTCGAATGTATATTTTATATAAATAACAAAAATATCCATGAAAAATAAAATGACAAAATACCTCTAAGAAAAAAATATGGGATTTGAGCAAAGTCTTATAATAAATTTATATGGTAGTATTATATGATTATGAGATATTCTATATTATAATAAGAGTTAGTAAAAAATTATGAGAATAAAATATACAAAAAATTTATTTAAACATGTGACAATAATATAATTTTGTTATATGAGTTTGTATACCAAAAATTTATATAAAACTTGTATTCTTGACACTTTTTTTTTGGTTTTAGTATTTTTTTTCATTATTCATAAAAAAACAATTTAATCTAGTTTTATTATACAATTTTTATAAATATAAAAGATTTAAGGACTGTTTAATATAATTTTTCAAGTTTAGAGTCAGTTTTTACAAATAAAATATTTTGGAGTAAAATTTTTAACAAAAAAATTTTAATTAGTTAGTTGTTATGAGTAATTTTTAGGAAAAATGTTATAATTATTTTAATAAACAAGTTTTAAAAAATTATGAGAAGAGAGAAATAGAGTAAAATTTTTAAAATAAAATGAGAGAATTTTAACAAATTTTTGGATTTTTTTAGTAAAAGCAAAATAACATTTTCCAGTCATTCAAAATCTCTTTGCTATTTTAAAGTTTTAACAATAAGATAGGGTGAACAAATTTTAATGGATTTAATTTAAGTGGATCCAATAAATTAATTTATATAATTTAAATTGATTTAAAAAATTTATAAAGTGACTTTTAAAATTAAATTTTACAATCCGTTATAAAGTAAATAATGATTACAATAAAAAAGTTTAATAATAAGAATTAATATATATATTTTAACATAAAAATATTAAATATATTATAAATTAATTTTTTATTTGTATAATAATTTATCTTTTTATTTTTTTAAGTTAATATTTTTTAACTAATTTTTTATAGTTCTTTTTACTATAAAATTTTTAACGAAAGCATTTTTTTTTAAAATATATAAAAATCTCTAATTATTTATTATTTTATTTTGTTACAAAATATATTTATATATTTATTGTATTATTTATTTATATAAGGTTGAAACTATATAATAATGTAGATAAACGTGTCACTATCAGAAGACTGAGAATATGTACTCTCGTGCAGCACGTGTCAACTTCAGAGAATGCAATGAAAATATTCCTCTCTTTGTACTGTACCTCCAGCCAAATTGCAGAACAACCAAAACCTGGTCCCACGAAAAGTAACGTAATCATCTCCCACGAAGCTTTAATTAGCATCTTAGCCGTAAATCAATCACTTATACGAAATCTAAACCACTCAATGAAGTCAAATATGGACCCCAAACCCAAGTCAAATGTAGGGGAATTAATACTACCACACCTTCAGTTTGGGATTTTATAATTTAGACAATAACTTTTCAAAAATTACCATTTTTACCTCAAAGAAGTAAAGTGATGATAACTGACTGATTAATGGGCTTTTTTGTAGTAAAACCTCTGACTGGGAATCGTATCACATAAGTTGTCTTTTCATGGACGTGGATTTTTTTTTCTTTTGTCAGTTTAACCAAAAAGACATTGTCGTTTTTGGAAACTATGGGTCCCACCGAAATCTTTTGGTGACGTGTCAGAGCGAATCGTTTGTTTTCTTCGCAAAAATTTGGTGGAACTCGCAGTACCCCATACGTTGTTGGTTGAGATGAGTTTTTATCGTCTGCAATTAATCGTAGGTTGCTGCAAGAAATCCCATCCGTTGAAAATTGAGTAGAAAACAAATAAATGCTTTGCGTGTAAAAAAAAAAAAATGACAAAAAATACTTGGATTTTAATTTTTATATAAGACGGTAAAAATAAAAAAATAATTCAAAAGGATATTATTTTATGCATAAATTACATTTTATAAAATAATTAAATAAGATTAATAGCTCCACCTTTTAACAATGCTAAATAAGAAAAAAAATATATTGAGAATAACACTTTAATATATAATAAAATTAAAAAATTTGATTTAAACTAACATGCCATAATTATTAAATTGGTGATATAGTATAACATGATTAATAATTATATTGAATTGAAATTTAAAGTTTTTATTACATAAATTTATTCATGAAATTATTAGTTATTCAATTAATCGTGTTGAATTAACTAATTTATGATTTAATAAATTTGTTATATATTTTTTATATTTAAAAAATATTTAGCTATATTTATCATATTTTATAAATTTTATGTTCACATTAATATAATAGTATATTATTGTTTTTGTTCTTTAAAAATAAAACCTATGTTCGACAATATTAATTTTTAGTAAAATTTTCATATTTATATTTAATACCTACATCTTTGATTCTATAGTAATTATTATTTAATTAAAAATTATCACATCACAATAACAAATGGAGTTATAAAATAAAACGGATTAGTGCTCAATTTAAATATTATAAATTTTTAGGATAATATATTAAATTGATGATATAATTAAAATTTGTTTAACTCTTTTAATAATAGTGATGAATAGGTAGTTTTATTTTTATATGATTATTAAATAACAAGTCAAATTCAAGTTAGTCAACCATATCATAATTTATTTCATTAAAATTTTGTCCTAAATTTAGTGCATGAACTGAACTCACATGTACTTGGCACATCGGGCGGATAACAATCTATCCAAGTTGATTTGTTGTCTAGCCTATTAATTAATTTCTTATTTAGCTTATTAATGGGTTAAGTTGACATCGATTAAACTAATGGGACAGGTGCACGTAGATTTTACGTATTCTGTTAATGTAATACTGGTCAATTGAGCATAGCTACAAGATCTCAAATCTTACAAAATATTATTTAATATTAATAAATAATAAATTTAATATTATTATTAATATTTAAAAATAATTTATTATTATCTAAATATAAAAATTAAATTTAATTATTTTTAAATTAAATAAATTAATTTACAGATTAAATAGATCGAATTAAATTGATTCATAAATTAAACGATTTAATTATTTTTAATTTTAATTTATTTAAATAATAGATCAAATTAATCAATTCGTGAATTACCAATGTATTTGACAGTTCTACATTTAAATCACTAGATATTAAAATAAATAATTTTTAAATTGAGAAAAATAGATTATTGATAAATATTACGTCATTATAATTTTATTACTTAGATCAAACGCACGCGAAAAATTGGACGATAGAATTACTAACAATCAGAAAGCCTATCAAATTCAAAAGAGAGCTCTCTGTCACAGAGAATCCGTAAGAAAAGCAAAGCAAGTGGAGATTGTTTATAATAAAACCGCGTATCTAATTTGTAAACTATTTCAAGCCAGAACTTTAAAAACCCATGTCAATGTTATAGAAATCTATGCAATGCAGAGCACTGCAATCTCGCTCTCCGAGACTGATTATTAATATTATATCTACTGCGAGACTGCTCTGTTCTTGCTCTGTCCAGCGTCTTTTTCTGAGCTTTTAGTGGTAGGGAGGTGAGTTATATTATTACGTTTTTGTCTCTCTGTTTGGTCGTGTGACTTGTATTGTAATTTTCTTACTGATATTCAATTTCTTGTCAGTTTTGATATTAGATTACGGGTATTACTATGATAGGTCGAACTGGTTGCTGATTTTCTTTTGGGTTTGTTGCCGCTCTCATTGTTTGCTGAGAAAATGCGGAAGAGATTTTTAATTGTTCTTTTTATTCGTTTCTGTCCTTTCTTTTTGTGATTGTATTCATAATTAGTATCCTTGAGGTGGGTTTTGCATTAATCTCTGCAGTCTTTTCTCAGTGCCTAAAATTGGAATATTCTTTCATTTTCTTTCAGTCTCTCTGCAGCCAAACAGAGATTCATTCTATTGTACTCCCTCTATACGATAACTTCTGTTGAAACTCTGCCCAAATTATATTGATTATATGTTCTCGAGGAAAATAGAATATTGTTAATGAAAATTAGCCATAATACTACGCTCTAACATTTAGCCTAAGAGATGAGTTTCTCCTTTTTAATTACAGATAAAATATGGAGGAGTTCTGATTCGTAACAATTAATCTTGTGAATTCTTTGAAAGTTTAGGTTTGTTTGATCTTTCTTAGACACTGCGTGAATTAAATGCAATTTTCATCCATAGTCGAGTGCTTCTTAAAACTCTAGTATTTTAAAATTTGTCCGGCGTATTAAAATTTGTCTTCATTTCCCAAATCATGCTCACTTGAACTCTGTCCTTCATCAGCTTCGCTAATTGAAATTTCAATTTTATTACCAGAATTGAATAGAGAAAACGAAATTTTGCTATGGCAACTCCGACATCCGGGCGGCCGCAGTTCATTGCTGGCACAGGTGGTAATCGGAGCTTTTCAAATGCACCGCTGATCGAAAACCAGGATGGTGACCAAATTGTTGTGCCCGATGTAAGTTTTTTTTTTTTCCTTCTCTTAGGCCTTTCTTCTTGATAGCAGTAGCAGACACGGAATGGTTCTACATTGAAAATGATAGAAGTTGAAACTTGTTTCTGAAACTAATTTAAATTAATTGTTATTGTTATTTTAATTCTTTTTTTTCTTATGAAAAAGTATTGTATGGAAACCTTTCTTTTGATTGTCTTCCTCGTGCTCTCTGTAAGATTGGTTAGAAAAGTCAATCTGGTGATAAGTCCTTATCATGACTAAATTTCACCTGTTTGTTTATTTTTTTAAATAACCAAACATGTGTTACCGTCGGCATTATTGACTTTACTACCGATAAGATGAATCTTTATCACCATTCAAAACTAACTGCTGAGAGTTCTTTGCCAAAGATTTTTTCCTATTCCAATTTTATGTTTTATATTGTTTTTATCGGAAATTTCTGTCCAAACATCTTAACGTGACTTATTGAGAATGTGTAATAAAACAAGATACTGCAGGAGTAAACCTTTCTGAAAATTCAAATATCCATCCAAGAATTGTATCCATATATTTATTCTTTGAGGATAAATATTTGGCTATACCATTGAACTCTTTCTAGAATTTTGAGTTTCTTACTTTAAATGAAGTGATACTGATAGAAGCCTCCAAAGTCTCCAAATACTGTAGGCTTGTGGATGTAATAAACACCCCAAACTCCCTGTGGTCCCTCAATCATTACATATTCTCTAGAAAAAGATAGTGATACGTTGTGTAGGGATACAATCTTGTTAAACTGTAGAATTGGTGAAATTTATTTGTAAATGATAAAATATTGTGATTAGTTGTGGAATGGTTCTTAGTTACGACCAAGAAGAGTTGGCAAAGTCATGAAATTTTGTGTATAAAATTAATATAACAATATTTTTATTAGGTCAAAACTGGTGGCTTATAGATAAGTGGCTGCCATAGAGGGCATCATTGTTATATGCTTACGCTATTTCATCTATGGGGAGCCATAAATTATTTGAACAGGAAGACATTATAATTCTGTACAAAACAAAGATCAGAAACAATGTAAAGGATTATGCAAACCAAGTTAGGAGCTGAAATGATGTAATTAAAAAGTGAAGATTGGCAATTTTATGAAATTTGCCTGACTTTTTATTGACTATATTTTTGAAATATTCTAGTACATGGATCATTTTATAGACCTTTAGACTGAAGACACATACACATGGATCATTTTATAGACCTTTAGACTGAAGACACATACAACATTGTTCTTCTATGAATACTATGTGCAATATAATTTTGGGTGCCATTGGCCTCAGTTTTAGCAACTTTAGCATAAGACATTCTTTTTCAGAATTTAAAACAGTCATCAATGTTGGTTTCCCTCAACCTTTCTCTGGATTACTGCACCAAGTTGTTGAGATAGAATTTGATATGCAGTTGGCAATTATGTGATATGTGAACATTTATGTTGCAATCTTGCAGAGGACAAGCTGGAAAAACTTATTTGCTTATATGGGTCCTGGATTCCTTGTTTCCATTGCATATGTAGATCCTGGAAATTGTATGGTCAAGAACTCTTATTTCCTTCTGTGTAATCACAATTTTCAAAGTTTCTAATTTTTGTACCATGTTTACATTTTGGGGATAACTTACAGTTGAGACGGATCTGCAGTCTGGAGCAGAATACAAATATGAGGTATATATCTTCTCTTTTAATACAGTTTTCTTTTCTTTTTTCCTGTTTGCACTCATTTTTTATTATATTCTTTTGCCTTCAAAATTTTCAAATTTACATAATCTTCTCAAAGAAGATATCAGGTTTTCTGTTCTACAAAATACTGTTAAAATTAATGTACAATGTGTCGACAAAAACCCTCTTTCAATTTCTAGTGCTTTCCTACAAGCTCCCACCAATTATGGGGAATCTTTGTCCAAATAATTTTTTAGCCAAGAAACAAATGGTACGGAATGAACGGATATATTGTTTGTTCTAGTTTATTCATAACTAAATGGGACTAGTTCATAAATAGTTTCTTGATTCTATCATTATGCTATTCACAGAATAAAAATTAAGGCCTCTTCTGGATTTTTTTAACTTTAATCATCTAATGTGCATTTACTTTGGATCTTTTTTCCTTCTTTTCTTTTTCGTAGTTCATGTCGTGTCTTCTTCTTGAAGCATTTCTTCTTTCAATGCAGTTACTATGGATCATATTATTGGCTTCATGCGCTGCTCTTGTTATTCAGTCCCTAGCAGCCAATCTTGGGGTTGTCACAGGTATCTGATATTTAAAACTGGTTAAATTTGCTAAAATTGTTCTGTTAAGACATTTTTGAGAATAAATCTCCTTATTCCAAATCCATTTCTTGCTCATAGGAAAGCACTTAGCTGAGCACTGCAGAAATGAATATCCTAAGTTGCCAAATTTCATCTTGTGGGTTCTTGCTGAAATTGCTGTAGTTGCATGCGACATACCTGAAGGTACACGTCTCTCATTTGTTTGAAAATTAATAATTGGAAAGCTTATTTCAGTTGCAAGGAAAAATCTAGAAACAGATACGCTACAAAACACCACTGAAAGTTGATTAACTCTACATAGTTTGTGGACTATTTCAATTATACGACTAAAATGTTATCTAGTAGAACTTTCTGTCTTTATTTAGGATAGAAATGTCATTTTGATCAAAACTAGTAAATATGCTATTAATATCTGTTTGCAATTACTACCAGCCTTCAGAGCTGAAGTTTACTCTAGTTTCCTGTTTTGTTAATAGTCTTGTATTTCATTTTTAATTTCTTCTGTGGAGTAAATTTTCTCAAGCTGCATGTGTGTTTGATAATCTGATTTTACACTCAGTAAAATTGTTGCATAATTTACACAACCATGTATGTGTTTACTTGATATTTGTGTTCTTATTTCAGTAACTTCTATACCTTTTAGATTATAAACTTGTTATAATGTTAAGGAGAAAGGCATATTAAGTTTTACATATTCTTACTGTTATACTTGGATTGTAATGTTTTCTAAGGAAATACTTACATTGGGCGTCCTGAAGATATTGAACTTGTGATAAACTCAGGTTTTGGAAAGGCTGATTGCAGAAAAATATAATATGAAAGTTATTACTTAACAATGTTGAAGTCTAAGAACTCATAACCAGGTTATAATTCTTGTTGCAATGACCTAGGTAGTGAAGATAGATTTGGTTTTCTTCCTATTAAACAACATAGGCAGGCCTTATTAACACATAGAATAAGCTGCCCATGAGGACATATTTCAGCAGAAAATCAATTACTCCAAATCCAATCACATGAACAAAAGAATTAAGTTGCCAGGTTTGAGCCTATCAAAGCCCATAAACACTTTCTATTATGCCTTAAGAAAGATATACAAGTACATGCACATGACAGTTTTTATGTTCTGTTTTTGATTTTGTTTTTTACCAAGCAATAGGAAAAAAAATGATGCTTTCTTTCTGTTTAGGATCTTCCCTTAGTTCAATTTAGCTGATTCCTGTTGTTCAACCTTGTTGGACTGATTGTTTCTTCTATTTCCAGTGATTGGAACAGCCTTTGCTTTGAACATGCTCTTCAAAATTCCAATATGGATTGGTGTTCTTCTAACTGGGTTGAGCACATTGATTCTTCTGGCTTTGCAACAATATGGGGTATTTTGATGCATTTCCTATGTCCTGCACATCTTCATGCAACTACAAATGATTGTTTTATTGAATATATTAATTAACAAAGTGCAATCATTTCATTAGCTTTTAATTATCCAACATAGATACACGGTTTTTCAAAAATCTGAAATCAACTTGCATTTTCTCATTCCTTGTTTTGCAGGTGAGGAAGCTTGAGTTTTCAATTGCTTTTCTTGTACTTGTAATGGCTTCGTCCTTTTTCGTGGAGCTTCACTTTGCAAAGCCTGATGCAAAAGAAGTTTTGAGAGGGCTTTTTGTTCCCCAGCTCAAAGGAAATGGAGCTACTGGTCTTGCAATTTCACTTCTTGGTGCCATGGTTATGCCGTAAGTTTATTACTTGCTTACCAACTTTCACATGATTCATCCTTTTTGAAACTTGTCATCTTTGCTGTCATTCATTGTTGTGCTGCAGGCACAATCTCTTTCTCCACTCAGCATTGGTACTTTCGAGGAAAATTCCAAGATCTGTTCAGGGCATCAAGGTGATTTTAATGTTAATTGACTAGTTCTGAAACTGAATTTGTATGTTCATATAAACGGATCTGCTGGATTTGTGATCCATGTCATTTTAGTTAGAAGTATAATTGGAAGGTTACTTTTTCGGCCACCGTCTCTGGTAAAATAAACTGGCATGCCTCATCAGTCTTGTCACCATAGAAAATTCATCTTTAGCAGTCTTCTTGGGACAATAGAATTAACGAACGGTATTACGTTCTCAGTTTTATTGCTCTTTTGCACTCCTGCTTGTTGTCTATTTGCAATATATTATTGTCAATTTGTTTCTTTTACAGAAATATAATTCAATCTATGATCACTCTTCTAATTCATTTTCCTTCTAACAACCTCCAACACTAATGCATGTTAATAATCATATGATGCAATTATAGATCTTGAAGATCTAGTTAAAGGCAGGGAAAATTAAGAAAGAAAATATCCTAAATGTAATATTAGATGTACATTCAATGCATTAACAAGAAGCGACTGATTCAATTCTTGTTCACAGGAAGCTTGCAGGTACTATATGATCGAAAGTGGCTTTGCTCTAATGGTCGCTTTTCTCATTAATGTGTCTATTATTTGTGTAAGTGGAGCAGTTTGCAATTCCAAAAATTTGAATCCAGAAGATCAGGCTAGCTGTGATAACTTGGATTTAAACAAAGCCTCGTTCTTACTTCGAGTATGTTATGTGGCAACATCTTTCCAGTATTTCCAATGTTCTTTCAGTCCATATATTCATTTCCACCTAATTACACTTTATTTTTCATTTTATATCCTGAAATTAACAGAGTTTTTTGTCCTATTGTTTACAGAATGTCTTGGGTAGATGGAGTTCAAAACTTTTTGCAATTGCTTTGTTGGCGTCAGGTCAGAGTTCTACCATAACAGGAACCTATGCAGGGCAATATGTTATGCAGGTATAGGCTAATAACTCACCATTTGTATCCTAGCTATCTTTCCAACATACTCTCTTAAGATCTATATGAACTAATTTGATGAAAGCACTCGCACTGCCTATTCTGGAGTCTATAGTCAATAAAAAATGGAATCACACAGTTAGTCATTCTTTCTTAAGAAACTTTTAAGGTGATTATTTATTGCTTATCTGCTGCATTTTCAATCTGGATTGAAGATGCTTCCTTGTCAACTTACCATATTCTTGTAAGTGGTAATGTTCAATAAAAACAGGTAGATACTTTCAGAAGATATTTTATAGAGATTGTACAACGATAGTTTCTTGCCTTGCATGGACTTTGCCCCTAGATTGGTTAAGATGCATGCTCATTGCTTTAAATTGAAAGGCTGTGGCATGTGCTCTTTCTTGTTTAACAATTTTTTTCCTACATCTGTTTTATAGGGGTTTCTGAACTTGCGGTTGAAGCCATGGATTCGGAACTTTCTAACTCGTTGCTTAGCAATTGTCCCTAGTTTAATTGTTGCAGTGATTGGTGGTTCTGCGGGGGCTGGACAACTCATTATTATTGCATCGGTAACTGACCCAGTTCTTTAGATTATATATAATAAAACACAATAAAATTGGAAAGAAGGGTTTTACAGCACTTCCTATTATATCTAATATTATTGTGGAAAATAACACCCCAAATATCATTGACATAACTACAATGCAGGATTAAAGTAACCTTTAGTTAAATTACTGAGAATAATAAAAGATTCTCTTGAGTTCATAATCATAAGTAAATTTTGGCTACATGTCATTGGTGTAACTTGGTGTCCATATTCATGCTTCTATGGTGCTTGAATCTTCCTTAAAGAGTTGATATGTTACTTTGATGTTTTATCGATCATTTCTTTTTCTTATTAGCTTTGGTAAGCCATGTAGGGGAATATCAGCTTCTTCTTACAAGTATTCAGGTTAAATTTCGGCATCATTTGATAATGTTAAAGATGGATATCTCCCAACTAACTCAGTGATTCTGTTTAATCTAACTGTTTGTGTTATGTAAACGACAACATATCCCATCCTGTTTTCATTTACAAGTGGCTAAACAGCTGTTTTATCATGCATAGAGATGATTGGTTTGGTTAAAGTTATTTATAGCACCTCATTGAAGAGATCTATTATTCCCTCTCTGATATGTTTGGAAGACGTGAGGACGCCAGGTCTATATGATGTCATGTCTTTGCATTTAAGACTGTGTCCGCATGGGAGTTTTTAGTTTTCGTGATTATAGAGTTATTACAAGTTTATCTTTCTTATAATCACATCACTGGCAAATGAAACAAGAATTAGAATTATTATATTCATATGTATTAACTTTTACCTTGGAACTTACCGCTGGTGATTTTTGGTTAGATGATTCTATCATTTGAGCTCCCTTTTGCTCTTGTTCCGCTACTCAAGTTTACCAGCAGCAACGTCAAGATGGGGATTTATACCAATTCACCTGTGGTAAAATATTATTTTCATGGCATTTTGTCATTATCTAGTTATAAATTCAATTCAAACATTATATCCATCTTTTCTTAATATTTGATGATTAACTCTTCAAACATTATACCATTCTTTTCTTAATATTTGATGACTAACTCTTAAAGGGCATATCAATATGATAAAATAACTTCGCAGATTCTACATATATTTTATGCCTTTTCTTACTTGTTGTATCGGCATTTTAAACTTTCATTATTAGTTCAATTCAAACACAATTGAAACAGTGGTCTTTTCTAATGGGTTTGCACATGCTAATTGGTGAACATCAAAATCTGGTATTTTATTTGAGCATAAACATTAGAAATGGGAGGTCTCCTACAGCGGAACCTGGAACATATTCTTTTTTCCAATATTCTATTTTTTGCATTTATGTCGTATACAACAATTGGAAGATTATCAGTAGGGTCTATTATTTCCTCCCTGATTTTCTCTTTTTACAGATTTCAGCTATCACATGGATCATCGGTTCCCTGATAATGGTAATCAATGTATACTATCTCACCTCAAGCTTCATCAAATTTCTTTTTCACGGCCATTTAAAAATCGTGGCAGCTATATTTCTGGGAATATTCGGATTCTCAGCCATGGTAATCTATTTAGCTGGTGTAGCTTACCTGGTATTCCGCAAAAATAAGGAGGTTACGCACCTTTTGTCTCTAACGACCCACGAAAATCAACATACAGCTAACGAGTCCGCATCCATGTACAGTCTCCCTAGAGAAGACATAGCAAGCATGCAGCTACCTCCAAGAAGGGGAATGGTAGATGTTGACTAGTAGAGCACGTGCGAGTGACATTAGCATGACAGAATTTTAAGAAAATTTTGGTGTATTGAAAAATATGCTAATTTCTATAGGCTGGAAGTATATTAAAATAAAGTTGATGACCTAAGGTTTGGGCTTTTTGCTTGCATTATTACAAAATTCTTCTACATTATCTTACAAATATGCGGGTGGGCTCTGTCTAGGTATAAGCTTGAATGAACTACACAAAAATTATTACTCCTGTTACAAGTATAGAATTGTCGTAAATATTCGCTCAGAAGATTAATAGAGTTCAAAGAGGTGTGAGAGATATTCTAAGCTAATCTAAATTACTAATTAGAGTCGGGAGAGAGATCATTGATTTTGTTAAAGGGTCAATCAACGGTGTTGCGGTTGTATTGTCCGATCGCAATATTTAGTGACGGGATCAATGATATTGTCAGTAAAAGATACAGGATCAATTGTAATATTTAGTGAGAGGATCAATGATATTGTTTTAGTGTCATTGTTTTAATGTCATTGTTTTAGTGTCATTGTTTTAATGATGGGGTTAACAATATTATTTATTAAAGATATCTTTTAAATTATTATTATTATGATATTAATAAATTTTTTTAAAATGTGATATTTATATTAAATATATTTAAAATTTTAGTGTGTCATCGGCTCTTTAACCTATGTAATAATATGAGTATTATTACATAACACATTTATCAGATAAATACATGAATTTTCATATTTAAACAGTTTCTTTTATTACTTTCAAAATAGTAATATATACAGTTTCTATAATGGAATTAATTATTGTTGTCTGTTTGAAATTCTTTTAATTTACAGTATTTTTATTATACAAAAAGATGAAATTAGATATAGACTTATGATTATCCACATTTGATTAAAAATCTAAATATGAGTACCTATGGATGTTCAACTCTTAAGCTCATTACTTAGAACTAAATTCTCAATCTTTCTCAAATACTTAAGGATTATTTTTACTGTCAACCAGTATTTCTTCTCAGGGTTAGCTTAATATTACTTGTAGTATTTACAATATATGTTATATCAGATCGTATGCACAATATAACGTACATCAAACTATCAATAATCGATACATAGGACACGTATCAGTTGATACTCTTTATCGGTTTTTGAATTCATATATTTAGAAAGATAAAAACTGTTATTGAAGGATAAGAGACCTCTTTTAAAGTTCTTCATATTGAATTTTTTTACTATTTTTTTAATGTACAACTTTTGGGATAATTTAATTATTCTTTTAGAGCTATCTCTATATATCTGAATCCCAATAACATAAGTTACATCTCCCAAATCTTTCATAGAGAATGTTATGGATAATCAAATTTTTATCTCTATCATCATGCCTACTCATTACACATTAATAGTATGTCATCTACATATAATATTATGAATATAATAGCATGATAATTAACTCACTTATACACACAAAATTCATTCGGATTCTTGATAAAGTGAAATGATTTAACTCTATTATTAAATCGGATGTTTTAGTTCTTAAAAGCTTGCTTTAATACGTAAATAGATTGATACAATTTGCATACCTTAATTAGATCAGTAGAAGATATAAACCCAATTGATTGTTTTATAAACAATTTTTTCTCAATGAAATTATTCAAAAACGTTGTTTTTACATCCATTTATCAAATTTCATAGTAATGGTATGCGGTTATGACTAACATAATTTGGATGAATATTATAATTCTAATGAACAAGAAGATTTTCTCATAATCCAATTTTTGTTTCTGAGTATAACCTTTAGTAACCAATTATACTTTGTAGGTCCCTACTTATCTATTTTTATTAATATTTCTCCTGAATATCCATTTATAATTGATAGAAACTATTTTTTTCGGAGGATCAACAAGTGTTCAGACTTGATTAATATACATGAATTTTATTCAGAATTCATTACTTTGAGCCATTTTTCTAAATCTCTATCTAGAATAACCTCCTCATAGGTTCTCGAATCATCACCATAATCTATCTCTCCCACTAGGTAAGATTCGAAATCTTACTCATTAAGAAATTTATATCTCTCTAGGAGTTTAGAAACCTTAATAGATTTTTAGGCTGGAACTGGGTTAACTAGTATAGAGAGTTGTTGACTAGACTCTCCAAGATTAGTATCGTTAGCTCAAGTTTTCAAGAACTATTCTTTTAATTCAATCTTTCTACCCATATCACCTTTTTCAAGAAACTCTTTCTCTAAAAGTGTGTACTTTTACTAAGCAAAACTCTTTGATCAGAAAAAAAGTAAAAGAAATATCCTAAACTATCTTTAAAATATCCTCTAAATTGACCCATCTCCAATTTATCTTTAAGTTTATCAGATCTAATCTACTTGACGTATGTTAGATAAATCAAAACCCTCAAATAATTGAGACTGGATCATTTTTTACTCTGTATCGTATATAAAGTCTTTTGGACTGACTTTGATGGAACTCTATTCAAAATATGTCTAGTAGTTTGCAAAGTAAACCCCCACAAATATAATGATAAGGCTGGTAAACTAATCATTTATCATACCATATCTAATAAAATACGATTCCTCCTTTCTGACATAAGTTGAGGTGTATACAAAAAAGTCATTTGTGAGATAATTCTATTGTCTTTTAAGAATTCATTTTCACGATCCGATTGTAAAACTTTAATACTTTTTCTTTGTTTGTTTTTCGACTGTATTTTTGAATTCTTGAAACTTTTCAAAGAATTTAGATTTATAATTTATCAAACACATGTACACATACTAAGACATATCATTGGTAAAGGTAATAAAGTACTCATATCCTCCTTTGATTATTGTATTAAATGGTTTATATATATCTGTATATATAAGATTCAAAAGTTCTTTGGTCCTCTCACCTTTACTTTTAAAGAGAGATTTGATTATCTTTCCTCGAAGACACGACCCACAGGTCGGATAGGTTTTAAATCTATTAAGATCAATATCTCACTAGCTTTGAGTTGATTAAGTTACAATCTTCAATATGATTTAATCTATGGTGTCACAGATATTTAGAATTTGTATCAACACGAATTCTTTTATTAGATATGGAAGAAACTAAATAACTATTATTCAATTATAAAATATACAAACTATTTATATTTATAGCTTTGACAATCAATATATTTTTAAAATGTATTATACATTTTTTTCTATTAAACTATATAAAATAATCTTTATTAAATAATACAAAAAATAAAAATAATATTTCTAGTAGTTGAAACAAAATATACTACTCGCTTTAACCTCAAAATGTATCTCGATTGGAGTCTCAACTCGCGCGTCCTTATGATCTCTATAATAATCATTACTTTATTACCTATTTGTAATGCGATCTCATCATATAACATTACCAAACTATTCTGCATCATCTATATAGAAACACATATATGATAAGTGATTACTAGATCTATAATTCATGAATGAATATCAAAAGTAACACTTAATTCATATTCAATCATAGAACAAATATTTATATCTTTTTTAGTCTTTTTTAAAACTGTCAAGATACTATAGGCAATTCTTGTTCCATTGCCTATCTGTCCTACAATAGAAAATTTTTTCTTTAAGTTTAGTTTTGGATGTCTTAAGAAGCTTAAGCTTCCTAGCCTTCTTTTTATTAGGTGGTCAAGCTCTTAAACCATGAAATGATCGCTATGGTCATTTACCAATCCTACTAGTAATAGTCATATAGATATCTTCGTATCCTTTATCTTTATTATTCTGTTTATAAAATTCCTGAAGCTCATTAATAAGTAACTCCAAAAGAGTTTGCCGCCCAATCCTATTCAAATTATAATTAGTTAAAAATAATTTATAAATAAAAGGAAGGGATTAGATAATTAAATTCACCATGAGGCGATCAATCATGACCATGTCCCAAATGTTCAACTGCCTGATAATATTAATTATCTTAATGACTTGATTATCGGATGGGATTCCCTCCTTAAGTTTCATACTGAATAGGGTAACACACATCTTATACTCAATTACCTGAGAATTTTTTTCATATAACTTTTGTAGGGATTTTAGTATATTATATATTGAAGACACATTTTTATATTTCATTTGTAGTTTTTGATTCATGAAATTTAATATATAGAGTCGTACTCTATAGTTATTAGTATACCATTTATTAAAAGCATCCTCCTCCCTTTCTAGAACATACGTCTCTAAAGATATAGGCATTTCTGTTTTTAAAACATATCCAATTTCTTCAAAATCGAGAATTATTCTCAAATTTCTTAGTCAGTCCTTAAAGTTCAGACCATTTAGCATATGACTATCCAATATTTTCAGGAAGCCATTCGGTGATGACATTTTATATCACTTAAGAGAAAATTAAAAGGACACAAAAGATTGCTTGTTAGTGTATTGTATTACTAAATGGATTCAACTATTGAATTTATTTATTATCTATAATCACATTAGCTCTCACTCTCCTATTTAAATCTTACACTTCTTTAGTTAAGACTTAAACATTTGTTAGATTTTATGAAACATTAATAGAGAATTGAATTCTCATATATAATTAATTGACCTCACATAATAAAAATCTTTGTTAACTAATTTCAATAAGTAAATAACTCTTCTTTTCTGTATAATATAAAGGATTCAATTCATTTCTTTTACCCTAATTTTAGACATCTCATATAATAGAAATCTTGGAGTTCTACATTAGTTATATCTAAACTATTGTGTCTTTTTAAATATTATTCTCATTCTAATATCACATAATAGAATTTTGATCAAGACTTAAACACCCCCAAGAACATACACTTGATTCAATTACACCAATCCATTGTTACGATTGTCCCTCTGCAAGACGGACTCTACCCTATAAGGGATGCCAAGAGTTGGTCCAATTATTATATGCTCAATCAATTTACAGTCATACATAAAAGAAATACCCCAAGACCACAATAATTAACCTAGGTAATGGGTATATATAATGGCTATATTTTTGCAAAGAGTTTAGACATACAACAAACTATTGTTGTGGTGCTATAGAAGAGCCTGGTAACTAGGATAGACCTGTAAAATTAAAAAATATAAAGTAGTGAGCTAATAAGCCCAATTACTAGGTTACTCAACCTGTACTCCACAACAGTTTGATAATATAATCAAAATAGACATCAGTTATATAATTACAATATTAGCATGTAAGCACGATATACATATACATTAACCAATATATCTCATTTATAATATATGCATTTGTACTATAATATGTTATAACCCCATTAGGAATCAACATGAACCATAATCTTTTTCTTATTCTCTTTCTCATTATAACTTCTCATCTCATTTTAACCAACCCACAGTCATCCATACTCATCTTAATCTAACCCTCACTTCAATTATTTTCATCTACAACTCACTTTTCATGATTTTACCATTACTTATATATCATTCCAAAATATTCACCATTACCTATATATCATTCCAAAATCAATCATCAACTTTACTTTGCGTAGTTATTGCTCCAATCATTTATTCTTTTATATTGGATATGAGTATCGACAATTTATTCAGTTATTCATAATTAATCCAAACCTAAATACACAATGATGTGTGCACTAATAAAGCATTCAAATCGAATCAACATAGTCATTAATAACCGATCAAATCTAGATAACCAAATAAATATAAATCCATATACCACCCAATATAAACCAACATGTTTCGTAATACCATTTATATATAACTCTACATATATATAAATAGATCAATAATCATGCATATAGCTCCACATAATCATCAATAATCGATCAAATTAATCAATAATCATACAAATAGCTTCGCATAATTATATTTCTTACCCATTAGGCCATATGATTACATACACACTAATGTACCATCCTCACAAATAAATCTCTGATACCCTATTCTCTCTAAAGCCATTGTTTGTAAGAATAAGACTCTAATACCCTCATCAACTGTCGGACCATTTTCTTCACAAACAAGTATCGAAGTATAATCGATATTAGGTCCCCCAAACCCCCTACTCTCTTTAAGGCCATCATCAATCGATCCACAAGAATGGACACTCAATACTCTATTCTCTCTAAGGCTGTCGCCCGTAAGACTAGGTATTAAACATGGTCGATATTGGGTCATCACCTTGAGAGGACCTTCACGCACCCTATCATAATCAGGGACCCTCACGTATTTTATCATTATATAAAAAAGTTTGCACTCATATCCATACACATATATGTCATTCATGATTAATATAAATCAAATTTTATAGGATAAATCCATAGGCACACAAAACTAAATTGAGATCATCGGCATACAAAGCTGAAATTACATGCATTGGCTCACAAGGTCATCAAGTTAATGTATATCAAATATCATATAAACACATAAGCCTAAAACCAATATTGATAACTAAAACATTAACTTTCCTCCTATATTCACATATGTCATCATCATCATAATCAAATCGACATCACCATTGTCATTTCATAATAATATAAATCACATTTCACAAGCTAAAAATCATAGTTGGCCTCTTTGACCTCGATCATTCATACATACATCAAAACAGTGATCCGTGGACTATACAACTCATTCCATAAAACATCTCAAGTCATTTACTATTGATACATCAATCAACATATCATTTCGATATTTTATCAAACTCTTGATATATAACTGCCATGTCTTCATATATCTGAGCCAAAAGTTATAGCCATTTGAAGTGATAGTCCTCGGGAGGAGGACCAGAAGCAAAGGTATCGATACGTTTATAAAAATGTATCAATATGTTGGGGTTGAGGCCCAACGTGTCGATACCTATGGAGAAGGGTATCGACACCTTTCTGAGTTGAAGGCCAAATATCTCGATACGTTGAAGGCATGATAAACAGTAACTGGCCAAACATATCGATATGCTGCAAGTAAAATGTTCTGTAATAGTGTCAGACATATCGATACTTGGCAAAGGTATCAACACATTTGTGATAAAGATGAAGTGCACTTGCGACAAAACGTGTCGATACATTGAGAAAGGTATCGACATCTTGCAGGCTTATGAACAGTATTTTGGCCAAACGTGTGAGCCCCGTGTCTATAACACAAGGGTATAATGATAATTTTTTACTTTTACTGTTCATACATTTGCATCCATCTTGTACACTGTGTGCATATGGGTTTGATTCCGTAATTTAGTTCCAGAATTTGATTGTTTAAGATAGAGTTTTAGGGTCGTAAAGGTAGAGACCTCAATGTAATTAAAAGTATGTTTTATTTTGAGTGGGACCCTAATAATATTTTTCAATTAAGGACAGGATTGAGAGTTAATGTATAATTAGTTCGAATGAATGGGATAGATCGATCGAACAAACTCCTGGACCCAGATTTGTTTGAACAAATGGAATATTTCATTTGAACGAATGATAAATTATTTGAACGAAATTGGGAGGAGCTCTGTAGAAAATTTTAGTGCTAAGTTCATTTAATCGAATAGCAATTCGTTCAACTGAATTGATAGTGTCGTTCGAACGAATGCTCAATCGTTCAAACGAAAATGTGGGGAGCTCTTTGACTTCGAAAGTGTCAGATTTGTTCAATCGAAGATAAGTTCGTTCGATCGAATGTATATTCGTTCAAAAGAATCCCCTGATTCTTTCGATTGAATCAAAGCGAAATAATAATTTTACCCGTTTCTAGAAGATTCTCCTTAAAAAAATTTAAGGACAAAATGATAATTTCTCAGGCATTTTATAAATAAGAGTTGAGCCTCTTTTTCCAGTGATTCCCTCTCATTTCTCTTTTGCTTTTTCTCTCTCCCTCACTATCTCTTTATTCTCTCTATCTCCCACATACATTTTTGCTACACTTTTAATTTCTCATCTCATATCGATCATTTTTGATGCACTGTCTGAGAGCATCATTTTGATGATGTAAGTGCAGAAATCCAAGAAAGGGAGCTAGGGTTTCGAGAACCATTTTGGGATTTTTCGAGTTTGAGGCAGAATCGGAGCAAACCAACATTACCATGAGGTTCGTAGCTACGATTCTAGCTATTCTGTATATTACATTTTTTATTTTATTCATTTTTATAAATATGGGTTTTACTATACATTTGTAGTAATTTCGATAGATTTATCACTCGTATTTTAGTGTTTATAAGTTATTTGAGTCATAGTGAAGTTGGGAAGGTCGTAAAAAGTTAGAAATATGAATTCAGAGAATTGGATAAAGGTAAACAGTAATCAAAGTTACTGTTTCGACAAGCGTGTGGGGTCTACAGGTCAGAATGGTGGAATTGAGCCGAATTATGCTTGTATAGCTGTAATGTGAGTCAGTGGTGAAAATGTATAGGAAATTAGACATGTAACAAGGGTTTTAAATGGTTTTATGTTTTATTTGACTTTAGAAACCCGGAATTTGCATGCATTTCATGCATTCACGTCATATTCGAACCTTAGAAACATATATTGATGCATTTGAATACTGTGTTTAGGCGACGATACGCGAGAGAAGTATCCGTGTGACACTTAAAGGAACGAGAGAAATTAGAGAGTATAAACCCTCCCTACACTGTGAGTGAACTTATTTTGATTTGTTATATATTTAAAATCCTATTTTTCTTAAATATATTGATTGGTAAATGTTTTAAATGATTTTGTTTATGATTCCCCATGTTGTGGAAATGAATGTATGTTGCTTGATATGGTTTGATTTTATATATATGATGTGACTAGTGGGCCAGTTTTATGTTTGCTATACTATGATACGGTCGATGGACCATGTTTTATGACTATACAATGACAGGCCAGAGGACCAGATTTTATATATCTATTGCATATTGGTGATAACGGCCATGAGAGTCAGTTATTTACTGTAGCTACAGGGTGGTAGCCTGGGGAGTGTTTATTGGGATGTAGACCCCAGGTAAGTGCTATAGATGGTAGTCTAGGGACAAACTGGGAGAGAGGTCGCCTAGGTGAGTGGAGGCTGAACAGGTGGTCCTGATATATGTTGAGATATTGATTGTATGAGAGTTGTGATCTGACCACCTGTGAGTCTCGTCGAGTTAGTCACGATCGTCATCCCATGGTTGCTCAAGGCAAACGTCAGTGGTGGGCATGCTTTTTGAAAAACCTTGTATATTTTCCTATTTGCATTTAAATATATTTTCATAAAATAGTATGTTTTCTCTACATATAAAACTCACTGACAATTTCAGGATTTCCTCGGCCAGGGAGATCATCGAGAATATAGCCAGTCCAATGATTTTCATTTTATGATTTTGATGTTATAAACTAAGAGAAATAATCTTGCTTTATAAAACTATTTCAGATATTATAAAATTCGCATTATTCAACATTTGTAGATATTTAATTAATTATGTTTATTTGTGTTCACTCACGGAGTATACTTCTGTATACTCACCCCCCTCACTCATCAGTTGCAGGTTTGCTTAGGTAGTAGATTGGTGGTGATTGCTTCTTCAATTAAGAGTTCAGGTATGAGCTATGTAGACTCACCCTGTATAATCTTTAGTCCACTGGAGCCTGTTGACTTCTTTATTTTATTTCATTTTGGCACATGATGTATTTATCAACTTTTAAAGAATTTGTAATGAATATTTGAATTGTATTTAGGATAGAATGAATCCCATAGAACTTTATTTGATCAAATAGATTGATTTATATACGTTTATATTTGAAGTGCTTGAGATTTATTAAAAAGCTATCTGAAGTTTTAGGCGTTTGGTGGTGAATATATTTGGAAGTGTCTATAAAAATGTTTAGAACAGGTTTTTGATAAATGTCTTACAGGCTTACATGGGGTATTCTGTGTGATTGAGTACACCCTAAAAGTCTATGGCGGTTGTCACATGTGAGATCCACGAGTTGGGGTGTGATAAAATGTATCGATATGTTAGGACAAACGTATCGATACATTGTGGAAAAAATGCCAAAGGTATCAATACGTTTTGAAACATATCGACATCTTTGAAGATTGCATAACAAATATGCGTCGAGTAGGAGGATCGTCTTTCCCATTTAGTTTCTTTGCTTTCTCTCTCTACCAGAATAGCAGAAAACACTCTCTCTCACCATTAATATTGATCTCCTCTATTTCTCCATCAAACTCTATCATTTTGGTGTGGTGGCTGGGAGGACCTCTTATTTGTTATAGAAATAGGTTTATGATAAAACCTAGATTGCCATGAATGTGAGGCCGGAGGCCTAATATTGATATTGTGATTGTGAGGCCGAAGGCTAATGTTATATATATGTATGTGAATGTGGCATAGTCGAGTGTAATAATCGGGGTGCCATATTTGTTGATTTGGCTTTATGAGCCAGCATGTCTTGTTTATTATTTTGGCCTTGTGAGCCACAAATGATATTTTTGGCCTGGTGAGCCAACAGTTATTTGATTTATCCTGATGGGCCATTGATATCGATTTATGATTTTGTGTGTCATATCATTTACTATCTATGGGTGAGGATTGACCATACAGCTCTTAGGGAGTGGGTGGAATCTAATAGACCCAAGGATGAGGATTATCCATATAGCTCATGTGGAGTGGGTGGAGTCTAATAGACCCCGGAGTGTAGATTGATTATACAATTCAAGATGGAATGAGTGAAATCCATATATCCAGGCTAAAGTATGCTAGCCTTATTCTTTTATATTATATATGGGCACACATTCCTAACCAGGGTTACGGATCGACCATACAGCTCAGATGGAGTGGGTGGGATCCTGTAGACCAAGTGGTTATACATATTTGAGATTAAATAGATTTTCTAGACATGTATATAATGTCACATTTCACTATATTTGATTTGTATGATTACGAGGGTGTTCCGTAATCAATATTTGAGGCTCTGATTTCTGTTTTGTTTATTTGTCTACTTACCGAGTATTTTTTTCAAATACTGACCCCTCACTTTCCATTTCAGGTTAGTGTAGTTGGATCTTCTACAATTCTTCTTGGCACTTTCACTGATCGATCGGCAAGTAAAAGAGTCACAGATGTTGGTTTTAATTCTCCTAAGTTGAGCTGTT
>JAVXUL010000011.1:4986237-5002932 GCA_035590515.1 Trichilia minutiflora | reverse complement strand
TTATTTTTCTCCGAAGCTGAAATGATCCGTTTCTTTTTAAATAACTACCGAGTATATACGGTTTCTGAAGCTTTCAGCACTCTTGTGAGTTTCAGTGGTCTTGATCCTCTAATTTGTCTTAAAGCACTTATTTCTCGTACAAACAAATCAAGAATAGTAAAATGAATCTTTCTCTGATGTGTTGGTAAGCTGAGGTAGTTCAAAGCCAGTATTTTTCGATGTTGTTTTCTTGTGCTTCCACAGATTTCTGAATTTTGAGTCTTCAAATCAAAATTCTGATGCCACAGATCAATCCGGAACACCGAAAAATCTTGGGAGATCAAATTTCACCTTAATCGAAGCTTGTTTGGGCCCTGAACCGGGCTTGCGAAATTTTGTCGGTTCAACTGAACCGGGAATGGCTTGAACCGGGTGGTCTGGTTGGACCGGACCGACAACTGAACAATTTCTGGGTTTGACCAAACCGAATCGGGCTAATTTTCCTGAACCGGATCTGAGCCTGCTTGAATCGAACCGAGTCAACCCGAACCGAAAAGAACCGAATCGAACCAAACCGAACCGGAGTCAGTCTGAACCGGACCGAAACTCTGGGAACCTGGTTGGCGCGTGGAATGCATGCTCTCTGCACGTGGGCTCCACGCATCTTCAACCTTCGGGTGCATGCAACACACGCGCCTGACGATTTTTCTGATTTTATCAATTTTCGATCGTTTTCGACGATATGGGTATAGATGGATTCGTATCGAAGAGTAGATTACGCCTGGACCAAGAAACGCACCGAATGAACGTGAAATCTGATCGGAAAGTGCAGAAAAACTTTCTGTCTCTTTTTTGGACTTTCTCTCTCTACAGAACTTGGCTTTGATATCACTGTTGAATAATAGATCACTATCATAAGACTAGTGGTTGCATATAGAGATTACCAAGAACCCGAGATAGAATATCTTACTTAAAAGAATGAAGAATTGAAGAATTTTCTCTCTCTGTTATAAAGCTTTAAGAAGGATACTTTGATGCGTCTATTCTACTGTCTCTCATTACTTATTTATATTTTATTTTGTACGACAGTTATTATTAGATGATTACATAACTTTATTCGAACATAATCCTTAAAAAAAAAAAAAAAAAAAGATAACCTTTCGTTACCACCGTTATGAACCATTGTTTCTATTGATTTTCTACATGTGACCTTTCATAACGTATCCAACAATTTCACCATGTCATGTCATTTCTTCAATCTCAACAAGATTTCAGCATCCATCATCAAACAATTGTCCTTTCTGTTTCTCAGTTCTTAAGAATTTTTTATTTAATTACCATAATACCTTTCACCTTCGTTTTTTTAATATCGGAAACTATGAATACTAAATACCTAGAGCCAGAGTGAGAGATTAAAAATATCTAAATAATTTAATTTAACAACAAAGAAAAGGGTAGGTCTAGGTGATCATGTCTTATTAGCAACAGTTTCCTTACCTGCCATAAAAGACTTAGAAGAATGAATGACATTCGATTAGTCCTCATGTTTGGATAAATACTAAATAAAGACATACTCTAATCTAAACTAATAGCTTATGATAAACAATAAGTCCCTAACAATTACTTAGCTAGTAATTTGTTTCTAAGTCACTCAGTCATGGTTGGAAATTAATATGTTAAAAATAACTAAAAATTTCTCTAATTTTCTTTAATACTCCCTAAAATTACACCATTTCTCAGAGCCTAAACCTAAATAAAACCAATCACCTATCTTTCACCGTTCATTCAACTGCACAAGCACAAAGCTGACAGATATGAGATATCATTCATTATTATGATATCTGTTGTTCAGAAAGAAAGAAAATTGTTCTGTTAATACATTAAAATAATAAAAATTTCTTTTTTGCTTAATTTTTATGTCAGAACCGACTCCGGGACCGGCGAAATAAAGATAAAGAAATACGCTTTTCAAACAGATTTTTTATTTTTAACCAACCTTGGTTCGGTCGGGAATTATACGCAACTCTAGCTCTAGCTTTATTAGAACACAACTGTCCAATTAGTCAGTTGCTTTGGCTTTGCAATTTTCTAAAGAAGCTTTGATATTTACAATCTCAAGCAAACGTCTACTTCAATTATTATTCCTCAGGAGTACAAATGGTTGAGAAAGTTGAATTTGAATCATGGAAGAGCAACTCGCGAGCGAAACAATCATGTTTTTTATTTAGTATTTATATATTATTATTGTTTTTATTTTATTTTTTAAACGCGTTGAATGATATATTATATATGTTTAAAGTTAAGTTTTTCTTTTGTCTCTCATTTATATTAGAAGTCTATTTCTTTCATTCTTATTTTTTATTAAAAATTATTATTATAATAATTTATTATTGTTCTCTCTTTATTAGCTATTAAATAGAGATATTATCTCTTATTCAAATATATATTAAAAAAATGAAATATTAATAAATAAGATAAATATGAAAGAATTTAATTGAATTTATAATAATGATATGAAAATTTGTTATAAAGTGTGAAAATTATTATTTGACAGATTAAATTTTTAAGTTTTATTCTTAATATTATAATTTAGGTTTTTCTTTAATTTAAAGTTAGTAGTCAAGGTTATTTAAGTAATTTTATCATTTAAGGTTACTCAAGAAAAGATTTTAAGGGAAGAAAGTGATAATTTTCTCGCCTGTTTCTACAAACTGAAAATTTCTCAAACTTAAGGGGAGATATCTAAAAATACCCCTTAATTACATATTTCTTTATATTATAATTAAAATATTTTTATCAATATTAATTATTTTTTTATTCAATTTATTTATTTATTTTTTTTGTATACATGGGAAACCTTAATTTACCTAACCTCGAACAAATAATAAGTAATCATTATGTGAGAGAGGTAGTTTAGGTAAAACTCATGGCCTGATTTTCTAAATACTTTAACAAAGAAAATCCTAGAGGTTTGAATTTAGGATAGACGCAAAGATAACCGTTACTTGTAAGTTTTTACCACCAGACTACCTCTAAGAGGGTTCAATTTCTTTTATTATTAATTAATAAAATATTATTATTGTGTCGAGAGAAGGAGAACGCTTGAATGCTTGAAAAGGAAAATGGAAATATAAAAGAAAGAGTTTATTGTATAGAACCATTAAGAGTACCTTTAAAAAAAGATTTCGTTGCATAGAATCAATGGAAAATATAAATTTAAAATTATATAATATTATATTATTCTATATAAATAGATAGTAAAAAACATTATTATATTACAGCCCTATTTTAATTACAGACATAAGGTGTGAAACTTGATTTAATATTATCAATGAGATTGTCTATTTTGATTTAATTTTTAGAGTCTCATAGTTTTATTTTTGATAATGAATCCAAATCTATTTTAAAATACCTCGTTGATAACTTGATTCCAACTTCACATATATACCTTAATAACGATCTCTCCTATTTCAATGTGAGACACGTTCCTATCCTCACGATCATCCTAAAACCTATTAGAAGTCGTTCTTTACTCAAACCTTCTTGCTTCGATATCACTCTCTGTCCTCAAAGATCGGGATATTACAAGCCCACCAGTTTTCACTAATTTATCCTAGAGTCCACAATCAAACTAGAGCAAAGTTGATTCCGATACCATATTATAAGAAATGGTAAAATACTGTGAATGATATTGTCTGTTTTGGCCTAATTATTGGGATCTCACAGTTTTGTTCTTAATAATAGGTTTAAACTCATCTTAAAAGGTCTCGTTGACAACTTAGCTCCAACTCTACATATATAACCTAATAACTTTCTCTTCCATACTAATATGAGATTCACTCTTACCTTTATAATCATCCCGAAACCTGTCAAGAATCATTCCTTATTCAAATCTTCTCGTTCCGATGCCACTCTTTGCCCCCAAGTCTAGAATGTTATTAACTTTTAGTAACTTTAAGTTATAATTGTTGTCATATTTTCGGATACTGTTAAGTATATAAATTTTTATATAAAATTATATAAATTAATAAAAAATATTATATTATTATTACATATTTTATATTTTTACTATTGTAAAAATTTAATAAGAGTATAAATAAATAAATTATACAATAATAATATAATTATATCATATCAATAACTCAATTAATTTATAACCAAAGTTTGTATAAAAAAATTATAATTTTTTAGTGTTATTGTAATTATTAATATAATAAATATAATTTTTATTAAAATTTTATGGATTTGGATTCTCTCCTTGTTTCCTTTTCTTTTTGTTTGTGGTTGACTTTTAAACGTTTATCGACACAGCATTAATGAAATTGAATGGCCTTGCTTCTCTTCTTCACACTTTTCTTTTCTCCGGTGAATTAAAAATTTAAAAAAAATCCAAAAATTCTTAAGCTGTACATTGCTTTATTTTCTTGTTATCAAACCCATTAAAATTTAACCCAAAATAGCAATTCTTAGTTGTCTATAAATAACAACAGATAATTTATAAATTCAATTTCATCATCACAACAACCAGGCAATTAAAATATAATTAAAGAGAAATTGGATAATCTTATGGCTTATATTTAAAAAAATATATATTACAGTTTAGAATTTTTCTTTAATTTTTGATCCTACGGAGAAAAGGAAAAATGAGAGAAAGAGAAGAGAGAGATAATCGAAAAAACGTAGAATTAGGTAAATTTTTTGTTTTTAGAAATAAAATTAATAACTAATTATTATTTTTAAATATTTTTTATGTTTATTTTAAAACATAGCATATGTATTACAATCCAAAACAATACTAATATTTAATTCTTTAATTAATTTATGGGGTTCCTTAATTTATGGTATTTAAACCATATGCGAATTTAAGTAATGTCGAGCCTTCATAAAGAAATTGATCACAACTAAAAACAATTAAATTCAAATAGTAACAAATTATCTATCTATCTAAAATAATAGATAAAAAAAAAATTCAACATCTTCTTCAATTTTTTTTATAAATCAATAATACAATAATATAATTTTTTATATACAAATATAAGACATATAATAATGATACATAATATTATCACATATATTGCATTTATACATGAATTTATATACACACCTAACAATACCCTTTATTGTATTATATAATTTAAACCATTAATTAAAAATTAATATTTTTCCTTAATATTCTTATAAATCAAAGTTATAAATTCGTTTTAAAACCTTATTTTAATAACCTAAAGTCTAGACCAACCAGGAAAATACAAACGCGTTGAAATTTCAATCGACTTACCATAAAAAATTTATTATTTTACCCACTACCAAACAAAATTAGTAACTAAAATGTTAAAAAAAGAGATTCTCTCATTAATCCAAAACTTTTTACCAGTGGTAGGTGAGTTGGTAAAATCTCTTTCCTTATAAAATGACATACGTACCATTTCTAACTTCTCAAGGTGCTAACTGTTTCCTTCTAATCTTCTTCTACCAACCACAAATCAGACACATAATCTCACCGGAAATCCAGTATGCCGACTGAAATCTCACCAGTTTCCGGTCAAACTGTTTGCGTCACCGGCGCCGGTGGTTTTATTGCTTCTTGGATGGTGAAGCTTCTCTTGGAAAAGGGTTATTCTGTGAAAGGAACTGTCAGAAATCCAGGTAATAATAATGATAAAAATACTGAAATTTTGTTTTTGTTGACATGCAGAAATGATTTTGAATTATATATATTTATTTTTTGCGGGGGTGCTGTTTTTGTTTTTATAGATGATCCAAAGAATGCTCATTTGAAAGAGCTTGAAGGAGCACAAGAAAGATTAACTCTATGTAAAGCTGATCTTCTTGATTATGGGAGCCTTAAAGAGGCTATTAATGGATGTGATGGAGTTTTCCATACTGCCTCTCCTGTAACGGATGACCCGGTAGGTGTTTTAATTTTTTTCCTTTTCTTGTTCATTTCTGTTTGGTTTCCTAGAAAATGTCAAAATGGTGGAAAAAGTCCCCTGTTAAAATTGATCATACGTCGGTCACAATAGTTCATGTGAAAAGAAAGAAAAAAATGATTACCACTTGTTATAAATTTGTAATTAATTAGCTAATGTTTGGTATGATTGCTTTGTTAATGGTTAATGACAATGAAAAGCACTAATTTAACAGCTGCTTGTGATTGTGGGATCCACAAATATTCTTTTGACCCAATGTCTGTGTGTGGAACCCCACTTTCTCAACAAATTTTTCTTCTGATTATATGATTAATATTAAATTATTTTCCTAATTATTTTCAAATAGAAAATTACTACCAAGTAATTATATATTATTATTAAAATTAAAATATAAAATTTCTTTAATTTGTTAAAACTTAAGCATGTCTAAAAATTATATACCAATGGATAACTTAATTAGCTTGAACTATTGCCGTGAAAAAAACAGTTTACGAATTTTTTAATCATGCGAACTTTTTTTTTACTGATTTCAATTTATAAAATATTCTAAAAAAACGTTTTTACTGATGGTGAAGGAACAAATGGTTGAGCCGGCGGTGGTCGGAACCAAGAATGTGATTGTTGCGGCAGCCGAGGCCAAAGTTCGCCGTGTTGTGTTCACATCTTCCATCGGTGCAGTCTACATGGACCCAAACAGAGGCCCAGATGTGGTGGTCGATGAGTCTTGTTGGAGTGACCTGGAATTTTGCAAGAACACAAAGGTAATTCAATTGCATTAATTTTCATTAATATTTACAGGTTTACTGTGATCATATTAAAAAAATAAAAAATTATTTAAATGAACAAATTTTTTTAATAAATAGAGTGCATGTAAAATTTTTAAAACTAGCATGACTAATTGTTAAGAACGTCTATCTCTCTCTCTTCTTCTTTTTTTCCCATTGAGAACAAACAACTGATTTCCATGGTATTAATTGATATTCAGAACTGGTATTGCTACGGCAAAGCGGTGGCTGAGCAGGCGGCATGGGAGGAGGCGAGGGCCAGAGGGGTTGATCTTGTGGTGGTGAACCCAGTTTTGGTTTTGGGACCATTGCTGCAACCCACTGTGAATGCTAGCATTATTCACATTCTCAAGTATTTAACTGGCTCAGCAAAGACTTATGCTAATTCAGTTCAGGCATATGTGCATGTTAGGGATGTTGCATTAGCACATATTCTAGTCTTCGAGACTCCGGCCGCATCCGGCCGTTTCCTCTGTGCTGAGAGCGTGCTTCACCGCGGTGAGGTGGTGGAGATTCTGGCCAAGTTCTTCCCGGAATATCCCATCCCATCCAGGTAAGTGTTTTGTGCCCATGTTATAATATTGCTTTGCTTAGCTGCTCTTAGTATTGCTTATTATTACAATATTAATAAAAAAAATAATCAATACAATCAATCAATTAGTAGTAACCCCACGAATTTAATAAATAAAAAAGTTAATGAATTTATGAAAACGATATTATTTTTAAGAATTTTTATTCTACCTTCTATCTTAAAAAATTAGAAAGGACTTATAATATTTTTTTTTCAAATTTTAAGATGGAAAATTATTACACATAAATATATGTTCTTAAAGTATAGTTATTATAATCATAGATTTTGCTGGTCTCTTTCATTTTTTAACTTAAGAATTTAAATGCTCTTTTCACATTGAATAAAGTTTATCTAAATTTTTACTTAAGTAAATACATTCATGTAATTGTTTGTAATAAATAAAATAAATAAATAAATTTTAATTCTAAGATGAAGAAATGTGAAGAGTTTTACAAACTCAGCTTTGAAGAAAGGTGATCTAACTTTGGTCAAATTGATTCATGTCCAATCAATTGATTCACTTGAATTAGTTAGGTAAATTTTCGATCAAAATTGAAAATATTTAAAATTGTTTTCATTTATTCAAAAATCACAATCAACTCAAATTTTCCTCACTTTTTTAAGATCCGTCTCTCCTAATATTTGGATAAATACGTTTGACTTATATACTAATATATTTACATAATTACATACTTAGGTAAAACATCAATTCTTGTCCAATTTTTTTCTTGAATTGTTGAAGTTTATTAATTTAATAAATTTTTATGCCACATATAGATCGAGTGTTGGAAAAGAAAATGTTTTATAAGATTGTTGAGTTCAAACCTCTTTTGTTTTTAATATTTAATTATGAATACTATATAATTAAATATTAAATTAAACTCTTCTTAAATAAGATTAAATTTCCAATCCTTCTTTTAACGCGAAATGGACACTTGGTCCTTAAAACAAAAAGAAAGCGTATAGAATTCTGACACATTGATGATTTGGTTGTGATGTAAGCATTGATTTTTAAAGAAAAATAATAATCAATTAAAAAAAAAAGAAGATTTCTTGTGGTGGTGGAAGTAGCTGGCAGCCTGGCACCAACTCTGACTAGAACGAAGCAAAATGTAAAACCAATGATATCCTACCTAAAAGATAGTGACCCAACAAGACAAAAAAAGGGAAAAACAAAAAACAAAGTCAAAAAATTAAATATTTAAAGAAACAAAAAATTATTGATTCAAAATATAAGAGGAGCTAAATGCTTCTTACCTAACCATAGTATGAGTTATCAAGTTTTAGAACTAAAAAGTATCTTCACCCACTCATGATCCATAAGTGTTGTTGGCAAATTTTATTTTACTTTTATTATTTATTGCAATAATTATAAAGTTGTCTTTTATTTATTTGTTTGTTTGTTTTGTTCTTTGAATGTTTGTTCAAATAAAAGTGGTAGTACCGATAAAAACTAGGTGCTAATATTGATTTTCTTTTGGGAATGATGGGAAAATTAATTTCTATAATTATTTTGTCCTTGGTGGGGTTGGTATTTAGCAAACTATAAATATTCTATTCACATTTCCAACCTTATTGGTGTTTCTTTTTTATGTGATTATTTTGTATTATTAGTTGTAGGGTTGAGCAGAATAATCGAATTGAATTAATTAGTTCAATTTAATTTTAATTTGATTTTTTATTTAAATGGTCAAATTGAAACCGAATTAAAATTAATAAATTTTATATTCTTGCAATTACTTTTACTTATGCACCATCCCAATTGAAATTTCAGATGTTCCGATGAAAAGAACCCAAGAGCAAAACCATACAAATTCTCCAACCAGAAGCTCAAGGACTTGGGTTTGGAGTTTACCCCGGTGAAGCAATGCTTATATGACACGGTTAAGGGCTTGCAGGAGAAGGGTCATCTTCCTATTCCTACACAGACAGAAGATTCAATCAAAATTCAATCTTAATTTTATATAATTGTCAAAAGCTACAGCTAATTGGGTAGCAAATAATTTTCATATAAAAATTGTATGCAAATGCTTTCTTTCTTTGTTTTGGTTTGTCTTTGATTTGTATTAAAAGAGACTTTAATTAATGGTGTTAAATAATATTGTCATCTATGTTTAATCCCTTAATTGATATTTGTTGAGGTAAGAAATTTCCGGCGATTTTTATATACAAACAGCGAGTCTCTCCATGTTGATGGTGTGGTGGTCGAGGGATTTCTTCTCTCTTTTTTTGTAATTGAATTTAGGTCTCTCCCAAATTGTTTACGTACCCCCTTTATCTTCCTTCTCCTACTTTTCTTTTCTCCTTCTTATTCTCTTTTTCTTTATTTCTTTTGAAGTTAAAGGATCAAGTCACACGTAATTATCTTTTTAGAGGAGATGATTTTTTTATAAGATTATGGTAGTTAACGCTAGTGATTTTACGATGGCTCCTATTAATATGTGGTCATGCTCTCTTTTGTTTAGGAGAAAAACATTTGTCCTCAATTTATCTCTAAATACAAAGCCTTCAGTTTTTAATAAAAATTTGTTTATAGTGAAAAATATATTCTGAATAGGCCTCTTATAAGGATATGGGGTCTAGATAGAGTACGTGAGACTCAACATCAGGCAAGACAACTTTATATCCTTAAGCGAGTAAGCTAAGTGTCAAAGGGAGACCAAATTCAAATCTATTCTGTCGATCATGCAATATGAAGATAACATACCTAACGCAAGATCAAGACTTTTTCAGTCTAAAACTCGATATCAAGTGAGGACACTTTGTATAAGGAATGTAAAGCTCAACGTTGAGTCAGAGAGCTTGGTATAAAAAATATAAGGCTTGACATGGAATCAGAGAACTCAGTATATAAAATGTAAGGCAGCTCATAAAATAATATTTGTACCCTCGCAATTGAAGTGGATATTTATAGTTTCTCAGTTACGATCAATACTATAACTTCACAAATAAAGTCAATATCATAACTTCTCAGATAAAGTCGATAGAAATTCTCAGTTTCTCAGCTATAGTCAATAGATATTTTGTGTTTCTTGGATAAAGTTGATAAATATTCTCAATCTTTTAGCTATAGTCAATAAATATTCTCAACTTCTCAGCTATAGTCGATATAGTTTCATTCGAGAAATATAGATAGCTCTGTATCAAGCGAAGAAAGAGCTTGGAATCATCAGGCGAATGAGTTCAGTATCAAAAGAATCATCAAGCGAATGAGTTTGACGTCAAGTAAGTATGCTCGATATCATGAATCAAAAAAGGTCAACATCTAGCGAATATACTCGATATCATTGAGCAAAGAAGTTCAGAATCATCAAGTTAAAGAGCTCGCAAGTGAATATGCTCGATATCATCAAGCAAAGAAGTTTGATATCATCGAGCAAAAGAACTCAGTATCGAGCAAATATACTCCGTATCATCGAGCGAGGAAGCTCAAAATCATCGAACAAAAGAGCTTAGCATCAAGCGAAGAAAGAGTTCAAAATCATCAGCGAATGAGCTTGGATCGAGCAAATGAGTCGACATCAAGCGAGTATGCTCGGTATTATCGAGCAAAAGAGCTCGGTATCAAGCGAATATCCTCAGTATCATCAAGCGAAGGTTCTCAAAATCATCAACCGAAAGAGCTCAACATCAAGCGAAAGAACTCAACATCAAGCCAAAATACTCGATATCATCGAACGAAAAAGCTCAGAATCATCGCGCAAAAGATCTCAGTATCAAGTGAAAAAAGAGTTCAAAATCATCAATCGAATGATATCGGCATCAAACGAATATGCTTGGTATCATTGAGCAAAGATGCTCGAAATCATCGAACAAAAAAGCTCGGTATTAAACGAATATACTCGATATCATAGAGCGAAGAAGCTTGAAATTATCAAGCAAAAGAGTTTGACATCAAACAAAGAAGGTCAAAATCATCAAGCAAAATAGATTGGCATGGAGTAAATATGCTCAATATCATCGAGTGAAGATGCTCGAAATCATCGAACGAAAGAGCTCGGCATCATAAAGCTTAGTATCATCGAGCAAAAGAGCTCGGCCTCAAGCGAATATACTTGGTATCATCAAGTAAAAGAGCTCGAAATCATGAAATCATCAAGCGAATGAGCTCAATATCGAGCAAATATACTCGGTATCATCGAGTGAAAAAACTCAAAATCATTGAATGAAAGAGCTTGGCATATAGTGAATATACTTGGTATTGATTTGCAATGAAGAGATAATCGAGAATGCGACGGCACAATAGTAGAAACAATAGCAAGTTGAAGAAAAATTTGTGTAGGATAATACCATAAATCAATGCATCAAAAATAGTAGAAATATGTATCCATAGTCAATAGTAAATAGTGACAGAATATAGGCACAATCGCAAACTTGAATTATTGGGGCTCATTTTTTGCTCATACATATAAGAACACAAAATGAAATTATGTCATCTTCTTGTATGTCCAACCAATATCTACTGGCAAGTACTCAATATATATGTGAGCATACAAATAATTCAATATATATATGAGCAAGAATATGGAATAAAATCATACAAGTTGATTCAATAATCCCTTAACTTATATATATTGTTTTATATTTTACATGCAAGATTATTCAATAAGTATTAAACATCTGTGTGAGTACCAGCATTCAATAAAAACCATACAGTTTCAATAACATGTATATTCATAATTCTTAGGTTCATTCGTTGTAGATGTATTAGCAACCCTCATGCAAATAGTACTAAGCTTTTATAATGGCTGTTAGATCACTAATATATGGCTAGTATTTATAATTAGAATTGATTATAAATAAAGATTGTTAGTAAAACTTTCTTGGGATGATACTTCTTTGGATGAGACAGATGAGATCTTATCAAATGAGACCTTGTAGTTGGATGAAACCTTAGGATGTTGGGATAAGATGATGAGGTCTCTTCAGATGTAATAATGCGGCCTCTTCGGATGAGGAGATGATACTTCTTTATATGAGACAATAAGACTTCTAGAATAAGGCGATAATACCTTTTTAGATAAGGCGATGAAATCTTGAAAGAGGCAATGAGACTTCTGGGGTTAGGTGATAATATTGAAGTCTCAGTTGGCAGAATCTAAGAGGGGGGTAAATTGGATATTTAAAAAAATTGAACTTAAACAAATAAAAATTATTCGATAGTATGAATGCAAGAAGTGAGTGCAAGCAAAAATTAAATGAACACACATAAATTTTATAGTGGTTCGACAAGCCATCTACGTTCACTCTTCTCAGGTGAATCCACACACACCGAGAATCACTAAATTCCTTATTTCACGGGTCAAGAAACACCTAATACAACTTCTTCTTTAAAATGGGTGAAGAGCAACCACTAATTCAACTTTCTTTTTTTGGGTGAAGTGTAACCCAACTGACTTCTTTCTTGACACACAGGTGAAGAGAAACCTTGATTAATTCACAAGAAATTGAATTTAAAACTCTCTGATAGAGTAAATAAAAACAATATACTCACTTTCTCTCACTGGAAATAAAAAATGACAGATAATTAACGAGAAAATAAGGAATAAAAATTGCAGAGAATTTTCAACTTGATTGGAATGTTTGTTAATGCTCTTCAACAACCTATTTGTCTTCAAAAATTGTTGCTTAAATATCTACAATAAGTTCTCCTCAACGGCCATATTTTGCTTCAATAATGACGGCATTAAATGTCTCTAAAACTAGCCGTTATGACTTGATTTCTGCAAAGGTATCGATACGTTGGCACAAGGTATCGATACATTTAAGAAATTTTTCTTGAAGGTATCGATACATCCAATTTTGTATCGGAACCTTTTGATGTAAATAAGATGATGTCCGTCATGAGGGTATCGATACGTTTGATTTGAGATCCCAGCGTATCGATACATTGTGAAAGGAAGCTTGAGCATGTTTCTGAGGTTTCGATACATTTGATCTTCCTTCCCAGGGTATCGATACTTTTGAATATGAGGTATCGATACGTTCTGCTTTCTCTTCTAAGGTGTCGATACGTTTGAGTCAGGGTATCGATACGTTTGAGCGCCTGCCATAAGGTATCGATACATATTGGCCAAGGTTTCGAAACTCGGGCTTGATTTTGACACTGTAGCTTAAACGTGTGGATACGTTTAAGCAATGTATCGATACGTTTGTGCCTTGGTGAGCTTTTCTTAATGCTTTCTTTATATTTTTCTCACCTGCAAAAACGTATACACTTTTCAAAGACCAAGTGACTTTATATATGCTCGTTTATCAAATAATTTCATCTCAAATTCAACATATAACATTTGTTACTTGTATAATTTCAACATATTTATTTTGGTATTATCAAAAACATATAAATTAGCCATTTTAATCATCACAAAAAATGTTCTAAGTGATCATCAAAAATACATAAAAAAAGGGGGATATCAATCTCCCCCTTTTTTGATGATGACAAAATAACCACGTTAAGTCTATATATTTGTTCTCCACCTTTTTGTCAATAATCAAAGAAGGAAATGAACGAGCATGTAGTTTCTCCCCCTTAGTTAATAATCAAACAAAAATAGAACCATAGGAAGCACAAATATTAACATGGACGTCAAGAAATGGTCATTTTGTTTATTAATAAAATCAAGAAAGCATACAATTGTGAAAAAAACAATGAAAATCATCAAAAATACAAGAGACAACTAATCTGAATCCGAAATGTCTTCGGGTTTGGTGGCAGTGCCAATGCCAGCTAAAGGAGGAGGTCAAGCTAAAGATGAAGACGGTGGAGGAGGAGGATGCGAAGGCTGAAAGGGATGGAAAAATGAATGAGGAGGCGGCTGACGAGGTGCAGATGACGACGGAAAGCCATGAATAACTGCGACAGAGCATCGAAGCTAACCTATCTCACCTACGAGCTTCTCCTCTAGTTTATCGATCCGCTGCTGTGTGAAAAGATCATGAATAGTCAATTCGTTTCTGACTTTTTCAACCATTTGCCCCATAGTGTGCATAACAGAAAATGCTTCGTTCATCCGCTTATCCAGTTTCTCCACAGCTGTCATGACGGTAGACTCGAGTGTATGAAAGCTTTCTAGCATCAGGTCAATCTTGTACTCGAGTGTGGCTGTTGGAAGAGCTAAAGGCACTGAGACAGAAGGCTGAGTCGATGAGGAAGGACCAGCCGCTGTAAGAGGTAGAGCCGAAGATGATACAGGAGGAATGGGCTCCTGTTGCTGCTGTTGCTGTACTGCCTCCTCAGGTAGCTGCTGGGAGGTCGTATCAGGCTCCTGTGTTTGCGGTATAGACTCCTCATATACCAGCTCAAACTCAATCCCGTGACTGCCCGAAACATCAGGAACACCTACATCCTCAACATGGATCTGAGGGACATGTGCAGCCTTCTTTGGCACCCATAATTCGTGATGAGGTTGTTCATATCCCATCTTACGCAAAGTAGTGTCGTTGAGCATGCTGGATGGGTGTGGTTTCTGTTGATCAACATCCGTGAGAGCGTCTAGCACGACCTTCCTAATCAACTCCGAAATTGGGAATCCGTAGTGCAGATTGTATTTTTGAATTGCACCCTAGATTATACTGCTCACCATCCAATAGGCCAAGTTCGGTCGCTGATGGTTGATTATATGCTCCATCCACCACATGTCTTCCACGGTCATCTCGACGAACTTGCCCGAACGGACATTCAAGTTATGACATACTATCAAGTGTAGGATCCGCTCGTTCAGTTGAAGTTTGGATGGCTTGTTCATAACGGTATCCAATTGCGGGTTTTGGAAAATTGTGTGACATGCCTGTAATGGGTTGAATGTAGATGGAATATAATGGTCGCCTCTTGGAGTTATGATGAACTGCTCACTAATGTAGTCTTCGTCAATAATCAACTCCACTCCACGTATCCATGTTCGGAATTTATTCACTATGCTTCTTCCAGTCTCCGGGTCTTTGGTTTTTAAGTTAGAATAAAAGAGTCGAACAAGCTCGGGTAAAACTCCCCCTTGATGCTGAGAAATGACAACCAACCGAACCACTAAATCTGTGCCATATACAAAAAACACATGGAGTCGAGAATTGCAAAATCAATCTCACATCCCGGAGTTATGATTCTTGTTGCAAATATAAAAAAGAATCGATCTTGTTGTTCAGCAGTGCTGAACCCCCATGGATTGGGTTCAGTGGGAATGGATGCTGTCGAGGAAGAGGCGGGAGCCTTCCTCTTCCGACGGTCGGATTGAGATGGCACCTTCATTCGTGGAGGTATCTTGATTTAGGAGAGAGAAATGTGTTTACAAAGTGGTTTTTGAGAGAGAGTTAGAGAGAGAGAGATGAACAATTATAGAGTGAGAATGGTGAGAATGAAGTGAGAGAGAGAGAGATTTATAAAGCAATCAAAGAAGACGAACGTTTATACACCTAAAAATGTAGGAAGTGGATATTGATGACAGTTTATGGCGATTTTAATGATAGAGACAAAGAGGGAAGTTTGAATTTTGAAATGAAGAAGATAAAGGATTGCCATTTTGAACGTACCCTAGGTCAAAACGACGTAGTTTTGGCCAAACGTGTCGATACGATTGAGAACGTATCGATATGTTTTGACGTTCATACCATGACTTTGTCACAAAGGTATCGATACGTTTGAGGGTAAGCTCAAACGTGTCGATACGTTCATATGTTCGCGCACCTGATCTCCGTCATGAAGGTGTCGATACCTTACTCAAAGGTATCGATACGTTTGTCAAGACTTTAGCACCTTTCAAAATGTGTTGAAACGTTATCAGAAACGTGTCGATACTCGCAAAGGGGTACCGATACGTTTGGACAGAATTATCAAGCACGTTTGAGAATTACTCAAACGTGTCAATACATTTAATGAAACATGTCGATACTCGGGAGAGGGTTTCGATATGTTAGTCCAAAAAAAATCAAGCACGTTTGGGAAAATTTAAACCATGCCTTAAAATTTTCAACAAATAAGCAATTTTAACCAACACAATCGAAATGTTTTCATGTATTTCAGGCTAACAAACAAGTATTTCATACAATCAATCCATTAATGAACAATATCAAATCATGAAACAATTAATCGATGTTCATCATACCAAGGTTATTTCTCAAGAAGCAAAACTGAGTTTTATTTAATGGTTTTGTAAATATGTCTACTAATTGATTCTCGGTATTAATGTATTCAATGCAAACATCATTCTTTTATACATGATCTCGAATAAAATGATCTCGAATCTCAATATGCTTAGTATGAGAATGATGTACGGGATTCTTGGTTAGATTAATAGCACTAGTGTTGTCACACAAAATGGGTATGTTATCAAAATGCAATTCATAGTCTAATAATTGATGCTTTATTGATGAGTACATAAAAGTGTATGTGTATTAAGGTTAAATTTATCATTTTACACTTCAAAGTATGATTAACTCT
>JAVXUL010000011.1:4951670-4986137 GCA_035590515.1 Trichilia minutiflora | reverse complement strand
TTTACCAAAGATCAATTAATCAAATAATCAATATAATCATCACAAAATTTGTCATCAAAAATTCATAAAGGCATCAAGAATGAAGTTTGTAGATGGTAGAGGGTGTCAAATACTATTGCTTGGTAGCAATAAACAGAAATTTAATCGATTAGATGTAAAGAAAATTGAAGAAAATTAGAATGGAAGATCATTATGCTTATAAACCCTTTAACCTAATGGTTACCTAGTGAAGAATGAAGGAAATAAAATGATTCTACCCATTTTAATTTCATTTGTAATTAAAAAAAGATTTAAAATAGTATGTTTAACCTTAAAAACATGAAAAGAATGGAGAAAAAAGCATTTAAATGGATAGAATGGACTTTTCATTAGCCAAATATTTATTGCGATAGTTAGAAATGAGTTAGTACATCATTTTTGATGAAAAGTATCTATACCTTTGGTCAAAGTATCGATACCTTGACTTAAGGTATCAAAACCTTCACAAGAAACCTATTTTTTAACTCGAGTTTTGATACCTTTGGCCAAGGTATCGATACATTGTAATACATCATTTAAGTTCTTATTTTCAATGCTATTTTCTCTCTTATGCAAGATCTAATTTCACTTTCATTTTTTTCTATACACTCATACTTCTTATCTTTTTTATTAAAAATAAACATCATATTAAAACTCCATCTTGATCGATAGGAATTTAGATAAGAAGTTTGAGTCTTCATACAAGAAATCTTTATGAAACTTGATGATGATCTAGTCTATTCTTGGTTTAAATTTTCTCTCATATGACTTTGGATTTGACATATATTTGATTCTATTAAATTCCTATTCTGTTCTCTTTTCACAAAAATAAACCTCTCATCAATCAAAATTTTTGATAAACAAGAATTTAACTTATCAAATCACTTAATAATCATGAATATGGGTATATTTGATCAATGATACATCTTAACATAAAACTTTTAAAATAACAAAAATATCCTTTTAAGATAAAATAACCAAAATGCCCTTGTGCTCAAAATATGTGATATTACACGCATAGAAAATAGTAAATTTAGTTATTATACATGAGGATTTTATTGTAAAATCAACAAATTTATATAATCTCGATGAAATAGAATAAAATTGAGGTAATTGAATAGAATAAAATTGTCAATTTTGAGTTTTTAAAAATTTTGAATTTAGATCAAAAATCGATAAATCAATGATTTTCAGTTATTTATTAAATGAGATATTCATATGCATCATTCACGCATAACATAAAGTATTTGTTAAAAATGATTGTTAATTTCATATATATGTTCGTTATAGGTATGGACAACGTATTTCCAGGATCCACATTGCGAGAAAGCCATCGGGAAAGCATATATTTGTGAGTGGAATAGTTTATATCCGTTTTTGCTTTCTTATGAAATTATTTATCAAACTTACATGTTTTATGCATTCGGATGATAGAAATATTTGATACGATATGACTAATATTGGGAAGCAATGATATTGTGGTTGAGTGGAAACTAGGAGGAAGTTTCCTTATTTGTAGTATATTTATATGATGATTTTCATTATGATTTTGTCATATTTTGCATATACATATGTGAGGTTGGTTATAATTTTATTTTATTGATGTTATGACATGAGTTAATAAGGCTTAAGGAACCAAACTATTTTTAAATAATAATTTTGATTCCTTGAATTACTTGATATTTGAGGCTAGGAGGTCGGACAAATGATTGATTTACATATTGATGATTTTATATAGATATGGTCAGAGAGCATTCTGTTGTTTTGAATTTTAAATTTGCATGCCAGTTTATGGATTATATTTTTAATATAGTTATCTTACAGTCAATTGAGATGGATAAAACCCATTAAGCTTGATATTGAGGGTATTCTGCAACTAATTGAGATTGATGAAATGCAATAAATCCAAGGATAAGTATTTTCTATAGCCAATTAAGGTGGATGAAAATTTAATAGGTCCGATATACTAAGCATGTTATAGCACAGATATATATATACATACAAGTTGAGGATATCCTACAACCAATTAGAGTGGATAAAATCCAATATATTCGATTAATTTGATTTTCTTTGAAGTTGATTTGATCAAATGATTGGAAAATGGGTTATCGCATTTGTATTTTGACAAAATAGTTACATATTGGTTTTGAAATAAATATTGTTTTTCTTGATAACTCCTTGATATGACGGATGCATATATCTATTTACTATTCTGTATTTTATTATTGTCTATTTACTTAGTATTTTAAAATACTCACCCTTTTCTCTCACTTTATAGGATAATATTTTCAAGCAATAGGCAAAATTGAGTTAACTAGTGTTTTTCTTATAATTCAGGTACTCATCTCATGGGCACATATGTTTGGCCCACTAAAACAGTAATTTGTATTATGTTATTTGAAAATTTGATGAATGTTTTCATATATATATATTTGACTCAATCAAATATGACTTGATTTTGTATTGCATAATGTATATCATATTTTCGATTTTAAATAGTTAGATTATGGTATTAATGCTTGATTTTATGATTTTGGTTTATCGATCAGAGATCGAATGGTATTATGGAATGGTATTTTTTAGAGACTTGAAGTCATATGAGATCAAATTTTAAAAGTGAGTTTTTAAATGCTTTGTATATCCTTGAAATGTGTTCTAACTAATAGGATATATTTTTTGGATTTGTGATAATTGTCACGTGATCCAGTTTCTAGGGTTAGGGAGTGACATCTAAAATATTGCACGATAAAAAGTGTCAATACTCTGAGTGAAGTGAAGGTATCAATTGGTTTGCATCATAATTTCTTTTTAACTCTCTGAATTTCATATGTCAATTCTCAAACTCTAAATGTGTCGATACCTTTACTGAAAGTGTCAATCCCTTTCACTGGTAGCTTCTCTTCTAACTCTCAAAAACTTTGAGGTGTCGAATCCAGTCTTGCATGTGTTGATACATTGTTCACATGTTCAAAAATTTGGGTCACCTTGTAATTTCTTCCGAACTCTTTGGATTTCACTGTATATTGATGCTGAAGTCTTTCATGTTGCATGTGTCAATCTTTTTGGTTAAAGTGTTAATCTGTTACACTTTATAATTTTTTTCAAAGTCTTCTAGCTTTAATGTGTCGATACATTTTGCCAATGGATTGATCTGTCACACCTTGTAATTTACTTCGAACTCTTTGGAAATCTCAGCATATTAACGTTGTTGAGAATGTGTTGATCCTTTCGCATATAGTACCGATATCTTTAAGCCTTCATATAAGTATTGATCTTCTCTACTTCAAGTGTCGACCTCTTTAGACTCTTTTTCACAATAGACCGATCTTCTTTTCTTTAAGTGTTGAGCTCTTTGTTCAATATGCCAATCCCTTAACCTGAAGTGTCAATCGAATTTGCTCTAAATTATATTTTCTCAATTGGAATATTAGTATGACACTTACTTTAAAATTAATAAATTATATTCATATTTCAAGCTAATAGAAAACAATTAAAGCAATTTCTTCTTTAACATATTGTTCATTAATCATATTTCATTATCAACACAAATTCATTAATCAATTCATCAACTAATTATATTTCTTCACTTTCACTAATTAATCTAATTTCTTCAGGTAATCAAACAAATTGTTCATCATCAAAAACATACTTAGTCATCAGTATGAACTTCACCTATAATTGATTTTGGATCAATACTCTTAAAATCTAAACTTTAATGTAAATAGTTACACAATTTGCAAGAAACTTTTTCTGTATTTTATTATGAATTATTGTTTTAATAAGCTTTATATAGTTTAAAATGTATATTATGTTGTTATTATGGAAATAAAAAATACTGTTAACATAAGAAAAATTAATTCATCAATCAAATTAATAGTTATTTGAAGTTTTTATTTTATATAAATTTTGCATAATTCAAAAGGACAAAAAATATATTGGTGTTATAGTATATATATTTTAATTAACTTTCTAATGATCTCCTAAAATAAAAATAAGAATAATTTGATTATATTAAGCAAAATCCTTCAAATTATTTTTTTGTATCAATAAAAAATATAAATTAATTTTTATCTTATATGATGAAAATACTAATTAAATAAGTTAAGAAATTTTAAGGAATTATTTAGAAAATTTGTAGCTATATGTAATTATCATATAGACATAATTATTTGTGCATTAAATACATACATATAGCTTTTCTCCTAGAGTTGTGGCAAAGCCAGAGTCCCCCCCTAATGCGTCACTGATAATAATAAACGGTTCTTCAAACGATGATAATAACGATATAATTACGTAAAACAATTAACAAGGATTTAAATAATACTAACAACAATTCTAATGAAGAGTTGATAATAATTTAAAGTAATATAAATATATAGATATGGATAATAAAAATATTATTTAATGAATATAAACTGTACAGTTCAGCTCAAGTTTAACCCATAAGAAGCACAAGTCAAGCTTGAATGAAATCATCTATACAAAAATTTTATTTATCATGTAATCTATTTCATAATTAATTCAATTGATCCTTCAATTTTTGTGATATATCTCAACCACCCATTGATGTTATACGTATCTCTTCTTTTCTTTCTTTAAAAAATTACAAATTAATGCATAATTTCGTACTCTGGGTGACCTACAAACTATTTTCTAATTTATTACATTTCTATTTATATAATAATTAAAATGTTTTTATTAAGATTAATTGTTTGTTGATTCAATTATTATTATTATTATTATTATTATTATTATTATTATTAATGAAATATTATTAATGAAGTATTATTACATCGGGAGGAGGAAAGCTCATGCATGCTAAACAAGAAAAAAGGAAATATATAAGAAAGACTTTACTGTATAGAATCATTAGATTATCTTTCAAAAAAGATTTTATTGTATACAATAGAATCATTCTAAAATATAAATTTAAAATTATATTATATTATATTATATTATATCATTGTCATATAAATATATCATAAAGGACACGATTATATAATAGCCCTATTTTAGCGCTATAGTATAAAAATGTTTGAGTTATAATTATTAAGATAAAAATTTTAAATGGTAATATAAAAATTTATATACAAAATCATATAAATTAATAATTAGAGTTATATTATTGTCACCTGTCTTTTATTTTTATCGAATGTAAAAAAATTATAAGAGTAAAAATGAATGAATTATATGATAATAATATAATTAAGCTATATCAATTGTCACATTAATTTATACTAACTTTTTTTTTAAGTTGTATTTTTAACATTATTTAGTTATTAATTAAAAAAATATGCTATTTTTATTAAAAATTAATATTATTAAAAAAATTTATATTTATTTTTAAAATATAGTGTATGTATCACCATCTAAACAAAAATGATATTTAATTTTTTAATTAATTTATTATTTACTGGGTCATTAATTTAGCTATATTTAAACGATTTGTCAATTTAAAAGGAAGTAATGTTGCCCTTTGGTAAAGAAATTTATGAAAACTAAATTTTTTTCCTTTTCTAAACTGATACATAAAGAAAAAAAATAAATTTAACATCGTCTTCAATAATTTTATAAATCAATAACGTAAGAATATAATTATTTTTTATATAAGATAATGAAACACAATATTGTCACATATATTGTATTCGCACATGAATTTATATATGTAAGTAGCAATATTTTTTATTATATTTTATTTAAACCATTAAATAAATATAATATTTTCTCTTAATATTCTAATAAATCAAAATTCTCTCTTCTTATCACGAAGAGAAACGTCATTTCAAAACTTTATTTTATTCACCTAAAAATCTGAAACAACCACGAAAATATAAACCCAAAGCAATTTCAATCAACTTACACGTACCATAAAAATTTATTATTTTACCAGAACACAAGTGGCAAATCAAAGGTTAAAATAAGTTGACTGTAAATTAAATAAAAGGACTTTCTCACTAAAAAGTAAAAACCAAACTTTTTACCAGTGTTTGTTGAGTTGGTAAACTCTCCTTCCTTATAAAAACGACATTCGTGCCACTTGTAATATCTCAAGGTGCTTACTGTTTTCTTCTAATCTTCTTCCACCAAACACAAAACAGACACATAATCTCACAGGAAAATCCAGTATGCCGGTTGAAAGCTCACTAGTTTCCAGCCAAACTGTTTGTGTCACCGGCGCTGGTGGCTTCATCGCTTCTTGGATGGTGAAGCTTCTCTTGGAAAAGGGTTATTCTGTGAAAGGAACTGTGAGGAATCCAGGTAAATAAAAATGGTAAAAATAATGAAAATATTGTTTTTTGTGGACATGCAGAGATGATTTTGAATCATTTTTTTGTTTTTGTTTTTATAGATGATCCAAAGAATGCTCATTTGAAAGAGCTTGAAGGAGCAGAAGAAAGATTAACTCTATGTGAAGCTGATCTTCTTGATTTTGAGAGTCTTAAAGAGGCTATTAATGGATGTGATGGCGTTTTCCATACTGCTTCTCCTGTAACGGATGATCCAGTAAGTTCAATTTTAATTTTTTCTTCCCTTGTTCATTTCTGTTTCGTTGCCGAGAAAATGTTAAAATGGTGGAAACAGTTACGTGTTAAAATTAATCATACGTCACACTATAGTTCATGTGGAAAGGAAAAGAATGATTCCACACTTATTATAATTAATCAGCTAATTTTGGTATAATTTAACAACTGATTGTGATTGTGGGTTCCACAAATATTCTTTTCCTCCAATGGTGGTCGGTGAAAACCCACTTTCTCACCAAATTTTTCATTCTGATTATAAGATTAATATAAAATTATTTTCTTAGCTATTTTAAATTAATTATAAGAATAGAGTATAATACTAAGTAATTAATTTTATATTATTATTAAAATTAAAATATAAAATTTGTGTAATATGTTAAGCATGCCTAAAAATTGTTTACAAAGAGTAGTTGAATTGATTGGACTTATTGCTGTGAAAAGAAAAAAAAAACTTTCTTTTTATTAATTTTAATTTATAAAATTATTCTGAAACAAAATTTTTATTGATGGTGAAGGAGCAAATGGTTGAGCCGGCGGTGGTCGGAACCAAGAACGTGATTGTTGCCGCTTCAGAGGCCAAAGTTCGCCGTGTTGTGTTCACATCTTCGATCGGTGCAGTCTACATGGACCCAAACAGAAGCCCAGATGTGGTGGTCGATGAGTCTTGTTGGAGTGACCTGGAATTTTGCAAGAACACGAAGGTTAATTTTCATTAATTTCCATTAATTATTTACAAATTAATTTAGGATACAAAAATTTTGGTTAACACCTACAGTTTAATTCCACTAGTTTATAAGTACTCGTGTAGATTCTAATTTGTAGAAAAGAAAATTATAAATTTGAATTTTTTATTTTTTATTATAATTATAATAGTATGTTCTCCATCGCAATTTATTAATAAATAAATATATCACATTACGTTTATTTTTATTTAAATTTATATATTGAACTAACAAATCAGAATCTCTATAATATTTTTAAAAATATTACCATCATGATATACCTTTTATTCCTTAAGTTTGTATGTCTTTCACCTTGTAAACTTTTTATTAAGTTGTGGTTTTGTATGTTGTGTGGTGCTTGTTGATTTTCAGAACTGGTACTGCTACGGCAAAGCAGTGGCCGAGCAGGCAGCGTGGGACGAGGCGAGGGCCAGAGAGGTTGACCTTGTGGTGGTGAACCCAGTTTTGGTTTTGGGACCATTACTACAACCCACTGTGAATGCTAGCATTATTCACATTCTCAAGTACTTAACTGGCTCAGCGAAGAATTATGCCAATTCAGTTCAAGCATATGTGCATGTTAAGGATGTTGCATTGGCTCATCTTCTTGTCTTCGAGACTCCAACCGCCTCCGGCCGATACCTCTGCGCCGAAAGCGTACTCCACCGTGGTGACGTGGTGGAGATTCTTGCCAAGTTCTTCCCGGAATATCCCATCCCCACCAAGTAAGTGTTTTGTGCCCTTGTTTCTATAATATTGCTTTGCTTACTTGATCTTTAATATTGTTTGTTACTATAATATTGATAAAAATTAATCAATACAATCAATCAATTAGTAGTAACCGCACAAAATTTATGAATAATAGAATAGTAAATGAATATAATATATGAATACAATATTATTTTTCAGAGTTTTTATTCTACCTCCTATATATCTTCAACAATTTAGAAAGGACTTTAATTTTATAATTTTATTCAACTCTTTACTTCAAAAATTATAATACTTAGAAAGTATATAAGTTAAGAATTTGTATGGTCTTTTCATATTGGATTAAGTTGATTTAAACTCTTATTTTAGTAATGCAATTAATAATAAGTAAATAAAAATATAATAAAAAAAATTAATTCTAAGATGACGAAATGTGAAGAGTTTTATTTTTTAAAGAAAAAAATAAAATAATAATAAGAAAATGATTTCTTGTGGTGGGAGCAGTTGTACCAACTAAGACTAGCGAGAAGCAATGCAAAGCCACTGTCATCCAACCTAAATGATATTGATCCAACAAAAAAGGCAAAAAAAATTAAATATTAAAAGAAACAAAAATTAATAATGCACAAAATAAGTGGAGCTAAAGGCCTCTCATCTAAACCCCAGTATGTATGAGGCATCAACTTTTTGGAACTAAAGAGTACCTTCAACAACTCGTGTTGTGGGCGAATCTTATTTTATTTTTTTTATTGCAATAATTATAAAGTTGTCTTTTATTTATTTATTTATTGTTCTTGGAATGTTTGTTGAAATACAAGTGGTAGTACCCACAAAATTATGAGCAATGGTCCCATTTCTTATCCCTATTTTTGGTATTCCACTAATATTCATTTCTTTTGCGAATGTTGGGAATATTAATTTCCAGAATATTTTTAATGGGGTTGGTATTTAGCAAACGATAAAGCTTCTTTTCACACTTCCAACCTTATCGGTGTTTGCTTTCTATGTGATTGGTTTGTATTATTAATTGTAGGGTTGAGTCGAATTGAACGGAATTTAATTATTTCAATTCAATTTTAATTTGATTTTTGATTTAAATAGTCAGTATTGAAAAATTAATTAATATCTATTCTTGAAATTATTTTTACTTATTGCACCATCTCAATGATAATTTCAGGTGTTCTGATGAAAAGAACCCAAGAGCAAAACCCTACAAATTTTCTAACCAGAAGCTCAAGGACTTGGGTATGGAGTTCACCCCAGTGAAGCAATGCTTATACGACACCGTTAAGAGCTTGCAGGAGAAAGGCCATCTTCTTATTCCTACACAGACAGAAGATTCGATCAAAATCCAATCTTAATTTATATAATTGTCAAAACCTACCACTAATTTGGCAGCAAGTAATTTTCATATAAAAATTATAACTGAATTAAAACTATACTATTGTTTTCTTTCTTTGTTTTGGTTTGCCTTAATTTGTATTAAAACAAACTTGAATTAACGTGTTAAATAATAATTTTATTTATGTTTTAGTCCCATAATTTATATTATGTATGATTATTTATTCATACTAATTTAAAATCTCAATTGTGTATTGTTTTCTTCCTACGATCTTATTTTTTACATGGTATTAAAAAAGGAACAAAAATAATAAAATGATTAAACGGTTTTTGCTCCTTAATTTAAGTACCTTTCTAATTTTTGAAAAATATCTTATTATTTTTTAATATACTTTTATAATTTATTTTAAAAAAACAAAAATATATCTTTGCATAATTAGGAATGACAACGGAGTCCTTCCCCTATTCTCCACCCAATTTTTAATTTAAATTCATTTTGCACCCTATTTTTTTTAGGTTTAGATAGTACAACTTTTCATGAAAGTGAATGTAATAGACACAGTAATTAACGAGAGTTAAATGTAGTATGTAAATGAAGAGATAAAGAGAATAGAATATACATAAATGATTTTTATAGTGGTTCAATTATAATTTTATGTCTATTCTTTTTGGTTGAATTTGCTCACACTGAGAATAACTAATTCTTTATTTTCACGGGTGTCAAGAAAAACTCAGATACAACTCTTCTTAAACGGTGAAGTGCAACTAGCAAGTACAACTTTTTTGAATCGGGTGAAGTGCAACTCAGTATAATTCTTCCTTATGATAGGTGAAGAGAAACCCGATAATAGATCTGATAAAATCATAGTGTTACAAGAAAAATCTCTGAAACAGAATAAGTTTGCAATAAACTCTAACTTTTCTCTCACTAGAATTATTACAGGTAAAAGACAAAGAGAGTGAAAAAAATTATTTTTAGAGGAATGTTTTTCAATATCTTGCTCTTAGTAACTCTTTTAACAACCACCTTTTTGTCCCTACAAAATCGATTATATTTATATCTGCATTGATTTGCTCCAACAGTTCTTTGAATCTATCATTAACGGCGGCATTTAATTTTTTAAAACTAGCTGTTACAGTATGTAAATAATAGATGTATTGATACCTTTATCAATGTATCGATACTTTACTGAAATTTTACTGGTGCAGTTCTATGTATCGATACTTCCTTACGCAAAGAATGTTACTTTCGTCACTGTATTGATACTTGCCCTTTAGTGTATCGATACTTCTTTTTTGTACAGTGTATGTATCGATACTTTCATTTTCATGTATCGATACTTTATCAGTTTTTGTGCTGCCTCGACATTCTTCATACATGAGTATTGATATGTGTTATTACTTGCAATCATATATCGATACTTTGTCTACATGTATTGATACTTACCATTTAATATATCAATACATGAATAGTATCATACATGTACTTTACCTTAGTATCGATACTCCCTCTTATGTATCAATACTTATTGTCTTGTGTATCGATACTTTGTTCAATTTTTCTGTAAATCAAATCCTTTCTTGACATAGAAGACTGTAAGTGTAATATGATCAATTTTAAATAAACTTAGGGACAAATTAAGCTTTATAATATTCACACCTATTTTAGCTTAATCATTAATTCAAAAATATTGCATAATCAACTTATTTTTACAAAAGATTGAATAATCCATCAAGTGATCAATTTTGTTTAATACTTCAATATCAAAATCAATATTATTTAAGCTCAATTGCATCATCAAAAACATAATATATTCTATATTTTTTAATAAAATTAATTTATCGGGACAAGAAATTTATATGTAAGGAATAAATTCTTTGTTTCCAACCTACATTTTATTTATTTATTTATTTGTATTATATATTATAAGATAATATTGTATACTGTTAAATGAATTCATTTTTAGTAACTTTTTTAATCTTCTCATTAAACCTTCGCCTATATAAATTTTTAAGAAATTAGTATTTAATATTAATATGTGCCAATTTTACATATTAATATTTGTTATAATTCCTAAACCCCTTTTTTTAATTAATTGCATTTGTATCATTTTATAATATAGGAGAATTTTTATCATTTTCATCGTATGCATGTCCAAGTATAATTTTCGAGTAGTCGACACAATATTAAAACTTAATATATAATTGGGGAGAATTTAGCTGCAAAATGATTACGTATGGAAGAGTTTCATTTGAGTTATCCATCAAATCCTCAAGTTTCAGAACGAATTTCATGCAAATCAAGGCCGTTAATTGGCTGACAAATTTTTTATTCTTAAAAAGAATAAAGGAATGATTGAATAAAAAGAAACTAGAGTGAAAAAGTACGTTAAATGAAAGTCAAAATAGGCCCAAAATCAAAGGAGGACAAGGGCCAGAATGTAAAGAAAACAAGGCAGAAAACAAAAGGATGACCGGTCTAGGGGAGCCTTAGGACAGACATTCGATTTTGACACCACACCCGATCGATCAAGAATGACTGGCATCAGTCATGGCGCTGGTGTTCTCCCCCTTGTTTGTCCAACGCCAATTCAACTATAATCCCATGGAAAATGTCATCTTTACCTTCTTTTAGAATTTTCTTTCTTTTATATACTCAAGGATATTTTGATAATTATAGAGAAAATCATATAAAGGCCAATAGTGATGGAAAGCAATCATTTTTCTCTCTTCTCCCTTTTTTCCCCTGCTTTCTCCCTGTCCTTCTTTGGTTCTCAGTAATCTCTCCACCTTTTTTTTCAATTTCTTCCGTTTAATTTTTGATTTTTTACTAAAAACAACCACAACTTGACATCTTTATTTTGTTGATTTGGGTAAGACATTATACAAGAGTATGCATTTTATGAAAATGCATCTTTAAGGCTTAAACTAAGATTTGGTTATGATTAAAAGGAGTTTGGAAGTTTAGATAGTTTATATTGGGAGTATTTTAAATGTATTTATGAAAAACATGTGCCATACTAGTCTTATAAATTCTTGAACATATTCTGGGTATAAGAAGTGCATACCAAGAATCTGTGGCCGTTGTCATGTATGAGTCCCACAATCGGGGGCGTGACAGAGGCTACTTAAGTGAGATGTGTACTAATAGGACCGTTATAAAGAAGATAATAATCTCATTTGTGATTAAGTAGCCGACTAGGAGAAAATATCAAGAACAGTCACGTAGAGTAGCACATGACATGTATGATTTTAATAAAAATCATGTATTACTAGTTTTTACATAAAGAATGTTTTTATTAAAGAATTATTGAATTATATATACATAGAAAATCCACTAATAGTCTCCAGATTAATCTTGGTTTGAGTAATCATCGAGCAAAACAGTTAGAATGTTGATTTTGAACTAGCAAGCCAATGTTTTAAAATAACTAAAATGATTTTTATGCTTTTATTAATAATTTTACTTTTAAACCCCTTTATGTTCTAGAATGTTAACTTTAATGCTTTATATAAATATTTTTAGATATTAATTCACTCATTGTGTATATAGTTGTATGCTCAACACCCCCCTTTCTTTTCACTTTCAGGTAGACAGAAGCGGAATTAAGAGTTAGATGTAGCATTTTAAAATTTCATATACATTCAGGTATAAATTTCTCTCCTCGACTCATCATAGATGTAAAAGTCCACTAGAAATTTTCATGGTTTCATTGTATGTTAAATCACAATATTTATGTTTATTCGTAATTTGGAAGTAGATTACATGACTTGTATATGTTTGTAAAACTTATAATATTTGATGCTTTATGATTTTCTGAAGTATTTGACAAAGTTTTATAATTGTTTTGAAAATATGGGTGAGAAACTTTGATAAGTAGATAATATGTTAATGAATTATTTTATTATGATATGTTTTTGGAATGAAAGTTATATTAAGATTAAATGATATTGGATTGATAAAAGTTGATTTTATATATTCGTTTTGTGATTGGTTTGGGATTGATTTTGATGATTGATTTTTAGGTATCATAGATGTTTTACAGGTCTTTAATGTACATTTTGAATTTTCGAATGTATATCAAAGATTTATGACAATTGTCACATATGAATCTCACAGATAAAAGCGTGATATAGTATCTTTCTATCAATTTTAGGTTTAATTCTTATAGGATTTGCATGATGCTCATTCCAAACAATATTACTTTTTAAGAAGAAAATGAAAAGGTCTTAGATGGTGAAATGAAATTCTAATAAAATCTTTCATTCTAGTTATCTCATATTTTTAATTATTATTTTTTATTTTATTTCGATTAAGGTTATAAGTAAAAAGAATATTTATATTCTTAACCCTAATATTTTTGGATACACCTAGGCAATACAAATCCTAATTTATTAAGAAAAATTGTGAATTTAGATATTTTCTTTCTTTTTATATACTTAAGCAATATTTTTATATTTATAATTATTTTAAGAGTTAAATATATTATTTTTTAAATTTATAAATTAAACGAATAAACTCAAGTTTTTATAAATATTTTAAAATAATCGAATAAAGTATATATTTAATCGAGAGATATGGATGTTTTCACCCTTTCTAATTATTTCATTGTGAAATCCAAAATTTTACAACTTCAACAACTGCCCACACACTTAATCGCTTATCCATGCATAAGTCTATCTTAGCACAAAAGTAAAAGTGAGTTTGAGAGAGATAAAGGTTTAATAGTATAAATATTTATGTATTTTAATATTTTTAAAAATATATATATTAAAATATTTACTATTATTTTTTAAAAAAAACTTTGAACATGTAATTTGTGTACTAATATAAAAATTATTTTTAATATTAATTAAATTTGATAAAATCATAATAGAGCTAGAAATACTTTGTAGAAATTTTCATAGAAATTAGTATGACAACCAATGTGATATAATTATATTGTTTACATGCATTTTATTCATTTTTACTCTCATAAATTTTTTTTTGCTCCTATAAAAATATAGGATATTTGATCATAATATAATATCAATTTATATAATTTTATTTTGTATACCTAATAATGTTGAATTTGATAAACAATTTTAAAACAAATATTCATCTGTAAATAATTATAATACTAGTTTTTTTTTTCTAATTTAGTATTAATCCTAAATGATAAAGTTAATTATCTTTATTTAAGAGTTTGACCAAGTAATTTGCATTAGTATAACAAATTATTTTCTTTGTTGTTCACCCTTATTTGATTCCAAAATAGTGTATAATAGTTGTGTTTAATATCAAACATGTCCCATCTATATTTCTAAATTCTAATAAAATATAAAATATTGGGCAAGTTTTAATTTAGTATGTATGCTAAATGATAATATTAGTGCCCTTGAGGACTTGGGTCGACCTCCTTCTTTATCATTTAACTATTTTCGACTTGGAGAGTATATGCAGTTCAGTTTTAATATAAAAAAAATTTAAAAAAAAAGATGGTGAATGTTAATATGGTCATTCACTATGAGAATGTTTGATATTATTTGCTTTCACTTATCTTTAAAAACAAAATTAAAAATACTATCTTTAAATAAAATAATATTTTTATTTTATTTTATAAAGGCACATCTGTAATTAAAATATCTCAATACCGAATATATCTTATGTATAATTTTATAATAATAATAGTAATAGACAATCTGGGGCAGGATTAGAACGATAGCCGACCGCGCCACAAGTTTTCTACCTACCATCTAATGAATCAGCACAACCGACAAAAGAAATACGTTTACATGTTTCACCAGCCTACACAGGCCTGCCCAAGATAATACGAAAATCTTACATAAAAGGACCATATTAATCTGTAAGTGATGAGATTAATCATATAGTTTTGTTATCAAATGCTTCAAATCAATAAAGAAACGACTGAAATTTCATATATCTAGGTTAAGATAATAGACGGTCATTACTTCACTCGTATCATATTTGTATGGATGGATAATTATACAAAATTCATTTCAAGTCTCAGGATGGGGGGTTAATATTGGGATTTGGGAATCCTTTACATAGCAGCTAAAGCTAAATACAAACTAAGCAAAATATGCCATTTACAGCTCTCACACAAAATAGGAAGCCAAAAACGAGCTGATAATCACCTGCAAAATAAGGCTAGACAAAAAACTAACACTTACCCTATACATAGATATACCAAGCTTATATAATAAGTCAAGCCCCTCCCTCTATGAATCCTCTCCATTCACATTGGTTTCATCATCATTGGAAGCGATTGCTTTCTCTCCTCCATCCGAATTGGTTTCAACGTCATTGGATGCGATTTCTTTCTCCCCATCCAAAATGGTTTCAATGTCATTGGATGCGATTCCTTTCTCTCCTCCATCCACATTCGTTTCAACGTCATTGGAGGCGATTCCTCTCTCTCCATCTGCATAGGCTTCATCTTCATTGGATGCAATTCCTTTCTCTCCTCCATCCACATTCGTTTCAACATCATTGGAGGCTATTCCTCTCTCTCCATCTGCATAGGTTTCATTGTCATTGGATGCAATTCCTTTCTCTCCTCCATCCACCTTAGTTGCAACATCATTCGAAATGATTCCTTTCTCTCCATCCACATTCATTTCAACATCATTGGAAGTGGTTCCTTTCTTTGCCTCTTCACTTGCTTCTACAGGGTTGTCATTTTGTTCTCCAGTAGATCTGCCAACATCAGGAGATTCACCGTGGCTACCTTTGAGGCTTTCAATATTGGTTGAGGTCACAGTTTGTTGTGGTTTGCTTAAAGTGAATATCAGTTTTCTGTCTTTCAGTCTCAACTTTGCAGCAGAATTTTGATCATCTCCTTTTGGACTGCTGCTATCTTTCTTGGCTACGTCAACATTTGATTCCTCAACATTACTACGTTTTTCAAGTGTAGCACTCACAGAAGAATTACCAACAGATTTTTTTGCCTTTCTTTTGGATGCTCGAGCAGATGGAGTATTCCTAGAAAAGCATTTGAAAGTCTTGGCTAAGATGCCAAAAACCCAAAATACCAAATATATCATAACTCATTGAGGTATAACGACCAACCTTTTCAAGGATGAGGCTTTACCATCTTTCACATGCTCAAACTTTGTTTCCTCTTTCACCTTCTGCAGTCTGCTCATCAGATAATGCAAAACAGAAAATTGATACAAACAAAATATAAGGGATTGGGCAGTAATCGACATGAACCCATCCAGGACCATGGACAATAACTAACGGGAGATCTGAACCACATTTTAAACAAAATAACAAAAAGGGAAACTGCCATACAGATTACATGAAATCATATGGTACCAACAACAAGAAATAGACTATGGGTATGATTTTTAGGTTTCCCTTAGCTGACAGCGTGCATAAGAGATTTACAGAGGGTCAACAAGTCCTTGATACAACCACTTACAGACATGATTTTCTCATTATAAACAATATATATGAGCAGAAGAGTAGCAAATCTGCACACTAACAATGTTAATGGCCAAGAGCATTAAATACAGATTTGTCTCCAATACACCCCTCTAGCAGAACACTTTTGCCAAGAGAAAAATGTTACTAGCAAAGAATAGCACTTACATATCAGATGAAGCATTTGGTTTTACCAATTTCGTCTCTTGCTCCTGTTTATGGTATCAGTATGTTATTTAGAAATTACTAAAAAAATATAGATCAAACAAACAAGAAATGAAACATAAATAGAGGAAAATGCTCACCTCTTCTGACACAATGCAACTCTCAACCATTTCCCAGCGTTGCCTTTTGAGATTTAATATCTCTTCGTCACCATCAGCATATAAGATCTATGCAAGACACCACCAAAAGAGAGATCATTACACCAAAGAAACAAAAAGAAAGAATCAATTGACAATAAAATGGAATTGAAATAGGTAATGTGTCACAAAGACCAATGGCTCCACCACAGAGCCACAATTGCAAATTGCAGCAAAATGAACACTAAGACTACAGCCATGACAATGGACAGAGAGCTCATAGCTGTAAGGTAAGGCATGAGACTTGTAATTTAGTATGAGGTTGGTTCTATAAAGAATAATCACATGGAATCCAAAATTATCTTACCCTATGCTTCTTTTTGATGTGATCATAGGAATCAACAACCCCTTCATAAAACCTACAAAGCATGAAAATGTATATGAGAGACACGAATAGAAACTTTTGACACTCTCTTACAGATACTCATTGGAAAGATAAATAAAGCTACAGACAACCTCAAAATTAAAGAGTATCAAATTCTAAATGTTGCCAGATACTATACAAATGGTCTACTAAAGGAAAAAGACTATATTATGTTCTTTAGGCAACTTTCAAAGTTTTGAAAACCCACAGTCCTGATACATATAAATCACATGGAAACAAAAAAGTGTCATTTTTTCTCAGATCATCACCAGATACAGGCACTGAATTTAAGTCAATTTGCCTCCATGTAATGACCCTTGCCTATAGACAAGACAGGCCCAATAATTTCTCTTGATTCATTCAGTTGGTGTTGACTTAATCATATGCCATAATAACTCTGGTTAGTTAGAAAGCATAAAGTTTCAGTTCCAACATGTCCAGATACTAGTCACTTCTGGCCCAAACTTTGGTTTAAAGCCCTAATAACATTAGATTGTCAGAAGAGACCTATGAACCATTGACAGCAAGGTTATAAAGAACAAGAGGCATGATTGCTCTTAAGCTGCAAGACCTAAAGTAAATAGGCAAAGTAGTCAATCAGTCTCATTCCCTGGAGGATTCTATCCAATTATAGAATAAAATCTTATCAAGGCATACAAGAATTAGTGAGGAAAAAAGTCAGTAAACACAACAAAATTGTTAAGACCAATAAATAGGAGAAAATTTAATCATTGAACTATATATCAATAATATTAGAAAATTGGATATCAAACTGGAATTGCATGACCACTCACATCTTGTCCAATGGCCACCAAACCTTTATTTTGCTACCAACCAATTGGTCACCAAACCCAGGAGTCCCAGAAGCCTGAATAGGAACGATGAACTAAATTTATAACTTATAGAAGATGGTAACAAGTTTCAACAAGAGAAGAGAGGGAGTAGTAAAGCAAAGAAAATAACACTATATGAAAGCAGAATCTTGAAGGAGTTTTCAAAGCAATCTACAACATTAGTAAGTACAATCAACCAAGAGATCAAATAATCTAAGCTAGCAAGTGGAGCAGCTTCCTATACATCTCAAGCAAAATATTGAGTTTCAATAAGGTCATCTTAAACCCAAAACTGTGCATCATGATCAAAGAACATTTGCGCTCCTAAATTAATGGCGGGCAGACTTATTTGCTACATATTAGATATTACCAACCAATTTTGAGTGTAAGTTAGTAACCTCCAAATGATGGAAATCTTCTACGCTACCTTTTTGCTAATAATAATGATGTTGGATATTTAGCAAAGAACATTACTGTCTCTTTCTAACAGAACGACAAGCCACTGTAATTCTTTAAACAATATCTTCTTCAATTGGCTAGGACAAGACTACAGTGAGGATTATGTGATAATTAAAACAATGATCCATCTAGTTAAAACCACACGCCACAACAGGCTACTGTATTCTGAACTACTTACCATGAAGGCCAACAAATTACTAAAGCCTTGTCAAGTCACAACATAATCATTTGCATCCTTGAAGAGTTGAGGCACATGACTAAGAATAAGTAGAAAATCATTCTCTCCACATAGCAGTAAATACAAATGGATTTTGCAGTACTCTCATTTTTATCATCATCACTAGAAAGCGGGAATAGCCATATCATTATGTGGCACAAATGTGCTCACAGATAATCAGCTCCTAAACCTCCTTGGGGATTCTACCTATATAAATTTCTAATGTAGTTACAATAGTTCAGATTATAAATAATTTTAAATGTTGGAATAAAAGATAAGATAGGCAAGGTATCTTTACTGGTTTTGTCAGGCATGATTTAATGTTCCATATAATCAATTAATATATCAAAACTTCAAGCTGATTAATTGGATGTTAATTTAACCTAGCCTAGGATCATTTTTTTTTTCTGATATCCATAAATTCCTCGACGTTTCTATGTTTACCAAGTTCTGACCTGGGGACAACTGATTAACAGCATTACATGCATCATTTTCTATAGGGACATTAACAATAGGACAGAAGAAGCACATTCAATTCAACCGTTAAATTAGGGAACTGAATGGCATATATAGCACCTGATATTATTCTCAATAATCATTTTATAAACAGCAATGTGGACAATCAAACAAATTGTGTTTTACCATACCTCATTTATTGTGCAAATCAATGTTCCAGACAAACCCACAGAAGTTCTTAAGTACACTGCTTAAACTAAATGATCAAAAATAGTCAAAAGAAGAATATAAAGTGTTTTTGAGAAAACAAGAACCAAAAAAATAAACGAAAGGGGAAATAGGAAACAATAAACCACATATAAGATGCTATTTATAGGGCAGCAAGAAGGAACAAATCCATACTTCTTCCTTTTCAGCAGAATGCCTCCTTTTAACTCCTGTTTTAGGATTTTCCTCTCTGTCATTTCCATCTCTATTTGACGACATAGCAGCAGTATTAAAACTTATCTTCCTCTATACAGTTGACAAGAGTGGAGATGATGTGAGAACTTATATTAAAACATGCATTTATCAAAAAAGGGGGGGAAATCAGAATACATCACTGACCCACCACCAAGTTACAAGTTATATAGCCAAAAGAATACATTATACCTCTTCCTTCCCAGCAGTATGCTTCTTCTTGACATCAGTTTTAAGAGCGTCCTCTGAGCTCTTTCCATCTCTATTTGCTGATTTAATAGAAGACTTAGAAATCATCTTCTATACAGTTGACAGGACACAAAGATGATGTGAGAAGTTATATCACAACAAAGCACTTATCCAAACCAAAGCATAAAAGGAACATATCAGCGACCCACCAATAACTTACGAGTTATGATAAAAATAAATAAATAAACATACAGATATAAGAACCAAATGGTGTTAATAGTATGAAAATTGGTGAAAATACGACAAAAAGAGAATTGGTCAAGAGATTCATCACCAGATTAAAAAATATCCATTAGACAAAATTTTACCTCCCCCTTTTCGGTAGTATGCTTCTTCTTGAATTCTGTTTTAGGAGTATCCTCCAATAAATTTCCATTTCTGTTTGACGATTTAACTGCAGCCTTAGAAATCTTCTTCTTCTATTCAGTTGACAGGAAAGGAAGATAATATGAGAACTTATATAACTGCAAGCATTTATCCAAAACCAGAGGCAAATAAGAATGCAGCTGAACACCAATGTGTAACAAGTTCTTCGGCTATAATACATTTATATTATACCTCCTTCCCGGGGGAATGCTTTTTCTTGACTTCAGTTTTATGAGTGTCACCAGAGCAATATCCTTCTTCACTTGACGATTTAACTGCAGGCTTGGAAATCTTGTTCTTCTAGTTGGTTCACAGGAGTGGAAGGTAAACATCAGAACTTATATCACAACAATCATTTATCCAAAACCAAAGGGAAATAGGAACACAACACCATCCCACCAATAGTTTAAAAAATTATACAGAAAAAATTAAAAAATTTGTACCTCTTCCTTCCTGCTAGTAAGTTTCTTCTTGACCTCAGTTTTAGGGGTGTCCTCTGTCCAATTTCTGTTTCTAACCGATGAATTAACTGAATTTTTCAAAATCTCCTTCTTCTATATACAGTAGTAGACAAGAGGGGAACATAAGATACAAGCTAATGCCAAATATTTACGCTTGTAAAATATGATTTCAAAAGAAGAAAAAGTCCTCTCTTCATTTCATACCTTAGCAGCAGATGCATCAGTAATACCCTTAGCCGAAATACCAACAGCCAAACTACTTTTCTTGTGATCTGCCTGGACTGATGAGCCATCATCATTGAGGTTCCTTTGCCTTGCCTTTATAAGTGAAGGTTGCTGTGGTTTATCCTTGCGATAACCTGGGACCTCAGCATCCTTATCCAAAACTCCATCTTCAAGAGAGCAAGTTGTCACCTCACTAGTCTTTGACCGCTTACGCCGTTTTATTTCTGTATCATATCTGTCTTCAGGCTCCTTGCCAAAACTCAAATCTGCAGAGGGTAAACCTTTCTCCTCAACTTGCGTAGGATCAGCATCTTGATTCACTGCACTCCCTGGTTTCTTTGCCCGTCCCATTCTGTGATGATTTAAGTCAGGAAGGCCACTTGTAGGTAATGCAGAGGTAGAGTCACCCCCTTTTTTTCGTGTTGAGAGCAGAGCTTCTTTCTTGCAATCTTGGTCTGTAGAGGGCAAAAAATCAGCTCCCTTATCAGCTGACTTTCTGCGACCAGGTATTGTGGAAGTTTTCCTTCCGGTACAAATCCAAGAATGATCATAGCCTTCCTCTGGGTTCATCAAAGAATTAGGTTTCCGACCTCTTTTCTTTGGAGCACTCTCTGGTTCAATTTTGCACTTCACAGTCCTCAAAGAGTCCAAATCACCAGGTCCAGAATTACATCTGACATCAAGACTTTCAACATGGTCAACATGAGAACATTGCTCTAATAATTTTGAGGACTTATCTTTCATGGCAGAGTCATCATTTCTGCTTGGAGAATTTCCATTGCTCATCACAAACTTTGATAAACCATTCACATCATGGCAAACTTCTCCAAGACACACAGACTCCGGTTCCTTAGTTGCCTGAAACAGAAAGTTAAATATTAGTTCAATGAATTCAAAGAGGATTTTTTATAACGGTGATAACAGTACAAAATTAAAAACTCGACAAAAATAAAAACTTAAGCTCTTGGAGATCAATGCCATGATGATAGGAATGCCTCAATTTGCCCTATGGCCGGTTACCTTCATCTGCCTAAAGGCATGTTAATGTGTCAATCTAAACTTTATATCTAAAATCATGACTATATTTGACAGAGATTGCTCATCCTTCAGCTTTATTCTGCACATAGTACATCATGTACCAGACAAGTTAACATGCCTTTCAAGGAAATTTGATGGCTGATTATGAAAATGCCTAAACTAATAATAGAACAGCACAACTAAAGTAAGCTATTGGTCAAAACTTACTTTAACAAGATGTTAAGGTACTACTTGACCCAAAAGCTTAAGCTAGTCAGCAAAGGTATAACAAAATAGTATTAAGCACTCAAATAAATTCTAATGACAGTAGCTACAGATATAAATTAGCTTTAGATAATTACTGAAGCCACAAACTTTTAAGCTTGGTACTCAACAAAAGGTTTCAGCCAAATATCCTCTGGACCCACTCAATAGGAGCAATTGCATGATTGCAAGACACTATCACTACATTAAGAAAACCAGCTACATAAAATAGTGATACATCCTAAGGAAGGAGAAATATACCAACTGCTCCCCAGCACTACTGAGGTGACTGTCATGAAGGGTTTCATATCCACTTTCACAGATATAGGTAACTATATGAGCATACGCATTCAAAGCAATGCCTCTAGACTGCACCGCTTCCATGAGACTTTTTTTAAGCTTAGCAGCACAATTAGTGATTACCTTCTCTCCCAGCTTATAGGACATAGGAGAAAAATCCTGAAAAACCAAAGATGTCAGATCAATTACATATCAGAGAATCAATTAAGAGTATCAAATCAAAAAAATAAATCAATCACCTGATTCTCCTTTCGGACACTAGCCAAAAGAATAGTGAGAAGATCCCAGGACACATCTTCACTTTCATCTATGACCAGGGTCATAATTGTTTCCATAGACGAAAATACAACATGTGGATGGTTGCACCTTAGGATTGAGCAATGAAGTACCATTAATTACAAATTTTATGCAGTTAGTATGAAATGAAGTCCATATCAAGTTTTTGCAGTTGCTTCAGTAAAATTAAAGGCAACAAATAATTCCTTTTTATATAAAATGAAACTCATTTCAGTAGGCAAAATATATTGAAAGGAAAAAAACATATTTCATTTTACTGCAAGAATCAAATATATAGAGAACATGCTAACAAACAATTTCAGTGGTGCAAACTCTCCACAACACTTCAGTTGTAGACAGACACCCCATATACCGACTTACAATGTTCTAAAGAGATTCTGCACTCCATGGTAAAAAAATCACTCGTCTCAAATGTACTCAGGGAAAACTACATTGAACCCAAGTTCCCATCATCGCATACTACAGAACTATTTTCACTGCATTAGAAGTTAGTCTAATAAGTCACAATCTAATTACCACGAGCAGGTATCGCCATAAGACTGTTTTTTGAGACTCTTTCTTTTTTGAATAAATGGTAGTTACCTGATTTCCAACAAATTATATTTATGTAAAGAAGAAAAGTTGATATTTTCATATGCCAGTGCCCCATACAACTATTCCTTTATCCACTTTGATTGTTAAACAACCAAAAAAGACTAGGGCACTGAATAAAAATTCCAGCCACTAAAGCAGGATAGCCAACATGTCAACAGCAGCCAAATATCTAGGGAACGCAGACAAGTACACGTCCACCATCAACTGCCTCCCAAATTTAAGATATTTCATGTCAATAAGGGATCAAAAGAATAATGTTGTGCCGCAGAACCATACTCCTTCCACAACCAACTACCAAAGAACAAACTTCATTCATTCATTCATTCTCCAATAACTACCAACCAATTTCAAGTATACTGCTTGAGTGAAGGATCCAAATGGAAAGAAATGAGATTCATAGCTCACACACTTGAAATCTTTGAGGTGATAGCAAAAACAAAGAAAACAGTCTGTCACCCATTGAAATATATCCTTGATGTTCTACAGCTGAGCCTAAAAGTCATGATGATGTATAAAACAACTCAATGAGAACAAACTGAAATAGTTCAATCATTCCTGACCAGAGCACTTGTTAGCGCTTAAATGTTAAGCCAATTCTGACCAGACAGACTTATATTCAGGTCCCTCATTGCATGAATCCACTATAATAAGGTGTTTTGCTGCTATGTTGATTTTTTGTGAGCAATATTGATGCTAAGCATAGTTACTATTCACAAAGTTATTGTTCTTGAGTTACTGTAGCATTTTAAAATTGTTTTAGCCTCCTTTAATAAGTCACATGACTAGCATGTGCCCTTTTAATAACTCTGGATGATTCAGATTAGATTTATTAATAATATAATCAAGGGTTAGGATTAAAGAGTATTATAACCCTAATATAAATAGTCTTGAGACTAATTTTCGGTAGTCATCGTTATTAATTTATTTCTATTCTCTGGTTTCATATCTAGAAACCTTATTTTCCTATTCCAGTTTTTTTTTTTCTAATTTTTGTTGATTTCTTGAGTTATACCACACCAAATTGGTATCAGAGCCAATAACCCACAAGTCCCAAGTTGAGATCTTCATTTTGAGTCATGGTTGGACATGGTAGAGGTCACAAAAGAGGAAATCAAGGTCAGCAAACAGAACTTGCTGAGATGTGGCAGATGATCGAAGATTTGTCACGTGTGGTTCATACCTTGCAGCAATAGGAACACATGGGAGCCCATATGGAGAACCCGAAAGATGACCACAATCCCCTTGACACACCGAAAGGGGATTTAGAGGAGGAGACTACTTACATGGAGGATAAAAACCCTTTTCAGGCTGCTGGACCCATTCATCATACGGCACAAGATGACTTGGAAGCGAGGTTAGCTCATGCGCTTGACTTAAATGGTGGTCGAATTAGGATTGAAGTTGCTGATTTTTTTAGAAAAAATGCATGCTGAAGATTACTTAGATTGGGAAGCAAGTTTGGAGAATTAATTTGAATGGAAGCCTATAGCTGAAACTAGAAAGGTGATGTTTGTCAAGCTTAATTGAAAGGCATTGCACTTCAATGGTGAAAGAGAGTTGCAAAGCAACGTGCTTGACAGGGTAAGCAAAAAATCAACACTTAGGAACACATGAAGGCCAAGATGAGGAAGCAATTTTTGCTGGTAGATTAAGAGATAGAGTTTTATGAGAAATTTCACTCTTTCAAACAAAATTCTCTATTGGCAGAAATGTATACATCAGAATTCAGCAACTTATCTATACGAGTTAGTTTGAATGAGACTAATGAACAGATGACATCTAGATACCTGGCGGGTCTCAATCCTTTTATTAGGGATGAAATCAGAGTGATTCGCTTATTTAACCTTGAAGATGCTCAGCTATATGCACTAATGACTGAAAAACAAGTTTTAAGCTATGGTGGAAGGAGACCTCTTTTTAGTAGATCCCAAAGTAGTCCACAAAATGATGTTACAACTCAGGGTGTGCAAAAAGAACAAATAACCTATCAAAATAGTGGAGGGACAGCTCTACCTAACAAACAAAGTGGGGGAGAGACATCTTACATTCACGGATTCAATAAAAGGAAAGCGGTGACTCGATATAGTGCACAAACCAGCCCTGGAACTGGCACTTCAAAAGTGGGCAGCAACTCCCAGATTCGTTGTTTCATTTGTGGTGAAAAAGGACATAGCTCTTATGCTTGTCCTAAAAGAAGGGTAAACCTAGCAGAATTTGATAAAGAAATTGAGGATCTTGGGCCCATTTACAATGAAACCTCCGATGAAACTAAAGATGTTGACGTATACCCAATTCAAGGAGAGTTCTTAGTTATTCAACAGGTGATGAATATCACAGTGGAGGATAAGGAGGATTATTCGAAGCGGCATAATATATTTCCAACTCGTGCACTTTGTGGTAACAAAGTTTGTGATCTTATTATTGATAGTGGAAGCATGGAGAATGTTATTTCAAAAGATACAGTTGAAAAACTAAACTTGTCTAAAGAAATACACCCTCGTCCATACAAAATTAGATGGTTGAAAAAGGGCAATGAGATACCTATTACTTGTTGTTGCTTGGTAAGTTTACTATGGGAGGTAATTTAAAAGATAAGGCTTTATGTGATGCCGTGCCAATGGACACTGTTCATATCTTATTAGGCAAACCATGGTTATATGATCATGGTATGGAACATCCTAATACATACTCCTTTTATAGGGGTAATAAGAGATACTACGTGCATCCTACAAAGGAAGAGTATAAACCGGAAGATCTTTCTTCATCTAAGGGCAGCAAGATGAACAGGTTTTTATGTACAACAAACTTTAGAGATGAAAGTAAAGAAGTTGGCAATGTATATGCACTAGTTAGTAAATTTGCAAAAGTAGACTGGACTAGAGAATCACTCGAATACCCGCTGAAATTCAGAATTTATTGAGGGATTTTGTTGAATAGGAAGACCTATCTCAGGGACTACCACCACTTAGAAATATCCAAAATGCTATTGATTTAATCCCTGGAGCTGCATTACCAAATCTACCAGATTATTGAATGTCTCCTACACTGAGGATAGAAATATAAAGAAAGGTTGAAGAGTTGCTTAAAAAGGGGTTGATGCGTGAAAGAATGAGTCCATGTGCTTGTCCAACACTTCTAGCTCCAAAACAGGATGGTGTTTAGAGGATGTGTGTGGATAGTCAGGAAATTAGTAAAATCACAATTAAGTACCAATTTCCAATTCTACGCCTAGAAGACATGCTAGATCATTTAGTTAGTTCTACAGTATTCTCAAAGATAGATTTGAAGAGTGGTTACATCAAATCATATTGCATAGAGGGAACAAATGGCAGACAGCTTTTAAAACACCCAATGGACTTTATAGATGGTTAGTGATGCCATTTGGTCTTTCCAATACCCCAAGCACATTTATACACATAATGACAAAGGTACTCAAGCCATTCCTTAAAACTTTTGTTGTTGTTTACTTTGACGATATTCATGTGTACAGCAAATACAAGGAAGACCATTTGATTCATTTACGTCAAGTTCTGGACGTATTTCAAAAGGAGAAACTCTTTGTTAATTTCAAGAAGTGCTCATTCCTATCCCCAGAAGTAGTATTTTGGGGCTTTATTATTTCAATTGATGGATTAAAACCAAATCCTAGGAAGGAGATTCATCAAGAATTACTGAAGTTATCAACTGATGTTATTGAAGATGTGTTGGATGTTAAGGAAGTAAAGTAAAGAAGGGGCAATCCATATAGATGTTTTTTGGTGAAGTGGCTTGGAAAACTAGTTAGTGAAAGCACTTGAATAGCAGAGGATGAACTAAAGAAAATTGATCTAGAAATATACAATGAAGTTTGCAATGTTTTCCAGCAAAGTTGAGTATTTTTTCAACCCGAGAAGATTGATGCAGAAGCATAGTTACTATTCACAAAGTTACTGTAGCATTTTTAGAATTGTTTTAGTCTCTTTTAATAAGTCACATGACTAACATGTGACCTTTTAATAATTCTGGATGGTTCAGATCAGATTTATTAATAATATAATCAAAAATTAAGATTAAAGAGTATTGTAACCTTAGTATAAATAGGGTCTTGAGACTGATTTTCAATAACAGTCATTATTAATTTATTTCAATTCTCTAGTTTCACATCTAGAAACCTTATTTTCCTGTTCCTACTTTAATCTAAGTCTATTCCAGTTTTTGGCTTTTTTTTCTAATTTTTTTTTATTTCTTAAGCTACACTATGCCAAATATGTTAATGGTTGTGGTTATCCAAATGCCCTTACCAATAAATTTAAACTTTTAGGTCAAATGATAACTTCATATAACCAAAACCACCACCAAGTCAAGTCGGCAAGACAACCAAATTGCTGGATAAATTCCATCCATTACAACTCCATAACTAAATAGTTCAAAAATGAATATTGCAGTCCTGTTGAATCATGTTTTAATAATGGATGATCCAAAACCAAATCATACATAATACTGTATCTTCTAACCTTTAGACTTTCACATGACAGGGTAATGGGGTTATGTTACGCAAGTTTATAGAAACTAACAATAATTCTAATCATTGTGATAATATATATATGCAAGAACACAATGAGAAAAGGCAGTAAGCACCGTAGATAAGGAACCTACCGAATGAGCTTTAGGAAATGTTGAAACATCTCGATGATCAGTGAATCACACTCAAGGTCCAACATCAGCAAACAAGACCTGACTTTCGCAACAGTGTCAAGAATGGAAATTGCCTTTGAATAACACCGGCCAGATGCATGGGACAATTTTTCAAAAGCTACTACAGTCAGCCGAAAGATTTCCTGTGCACCAACAAATTCCAAGACAGACAACATAAGAGTCCAGGAAAATATAATCTGACTGCAAGCACTTAAGAATTTTCCTTCACCATAAATTGTTATAAATTGCTACATTGTCATAGATGCGAGAATTGATCGAAAGTGATGAGTACCTTCATAAGTTCATCATCATAGGGAGCCTTCGGTGCTGTTATTCTGGTAATCTCACTGATGCAAGATGTTACGTATAACCTCACATTCATGTCCGGGTGCCTCAACAGTTCATTTGCAATTAACGCCTTCATAACTGGTAGAAGTGCATCTTGCATTGGTCTAGATGGGGCTTGCTCCACAATTGCAAGCCAGCACTCAACTTTCTAACAGACAGACCAGAAGAAGATAGAATGATCCAATGGTAACCCCCAAAAAAAATAAAAATTGAAGCAGTAAACCAGTGGCAAGAAATATGGTAACAATTTCAAAACAAAGAAGGTATCAGCCTATAAGCAGGGAGATACACAGACGCCACAACAAGGATAAAAATCAACAATAAACAGATAAGGAACAGAAAATGCGCATTTGCATATTTCAAGTCAAAATAAAACTAAAGTCAAGAATGTTGGCAGATGAAAACAAATTTGAGAGAAAGAAATAACAATGTTGATAAGTAAAAACTAGGTATCACTAACCGATGCACCAGTTACTCTATCTAACCAAGCCCACAAGAAGCATTCAGCCATACATTAGCAATATCATATAAAATGAATTCATATCACTTTAAGAATCATCAGTTTAAAAGAACAGTTAAAATTTATTCGAAACCCAATCATTAGCTTTTTAAATGAGCTAGAACCTAATTGTAACTAATTATATAGAGAGGGCCCTAAAATACTTCCAAAATCAACACTGCTTGACATTTTATGACTTATTGAGCAAGCAAACATCTAATTACTAATAAACAATTGATATAAGGCATATACAACTAACAATTATCAACTACTGAAGCCAACAACATGTAGGCTGCATTAACATATTTGATTTACCAAACAATACAGCCATTAATGCAATGATGAAAAATGAAAACCACCCATACCACTAACAATCATCATCATCTTTGACACTCTCTATGCTCATCCTACAAACATTTAATCGCAAAAGTATCTATATCACTTTACATGCAAACAGTTAATTCTATTTAGAAAAAGAGGATACACCATTAAATCTACAACAATGATCAACCCATTTTCAGATATTTCTCTTTATTTCATATTCCATTAAGCAAATTAAGCAAACAACAAAGTCCTAGAAAATTACACATTTTTACCAAGATTAATCAACATACAACAACAGACCCCAACAAAACTCCACTTCAAAGCAGATAAAATTTACAGATAAAACACATGAAGAGAGAGTAAAGAACAAAAGCGAAAGGTGGGCTATTTACATCAAGCAGAGTAATAACTTCATCAACAGGAGATGGTGGGCTAAGAAGCATATTCCCAGCGTCCTTAAGCTGCTGCTCAAGCTCAATCAACCTTCTTGAAGAACCCATTTTTCACTTTCTTCGTTTAAAGCACAAAAAAACCCTAAAAATAAGCACCATAACAGGCCCATCAAGCCATTCTTCACACTTGCAAAACGTAAAGCACGGATTTTAACGAAAACCCAAAACGGAACCAACTCATTTATAGCTATTAGACACAAACATATTGCCTTAGTTGCTTGCTCCACTCACAACACAAACCCCTGAAGCAAAGTGTTGTACATGCAAGCTAGCACAGAGACAAACAATATACCCCCGCTTCGGATTCGGCTCGCTTTAGGATCTTTCACATCCGCTATTCCACTCTATCAGACATCAGTCCATTTTCTGTTCGACTTTGAGATTTAAGCGAAAATGATCACTATTTATAATTCTTATTAAAAAAAAACTACTATAAAATATTTCGATCAAAATTAATCTAAATTACTGTTTAAAATCGAAACACCTTAAAGAAAAATTTAATTTTTAAAACTACCCCCATTTTTCTCTTTATCACATCTTACCCTAATTTATCCATTTCACATTTACTCCTCAAACTTTACCAATATTGAAGCTACTCCAACTTGCTAAAAAATTTCCGAAATCTCTTAAGTCTACAGTAACATTTTTTGAGATAATTTTTGTATGTATAATAGTTTATAAATTATCATTAATTTATTAGAATAAATTTTTTTTAAAAATTTAAAAAATAATAATTGGAATGAAATTTTAATTAAAAAAATTGATAAAATTATATTAAAGAAGATGTATTGTAATAAAATCTTATATTAAAAAAACATTGAAAAAATATAGAAAATCAAGTTTGGGGACGAATTTCAGAGAAAAATAGAGTTACTGGATTGAAAGTGTGCGAAGCACACTCCCAAGTGCGCACAAAATGATCGCACTCGGTCTCCGAACGTAAGCCCAATTGGGACCCGGGCCAACTATTTTAAATTCTTTTAATATTAATAATTAATTTAATAATAATAAAATATTAAATAATAATTAGAAAATTAATATAATATAAAATATTATAATTAATTTTTTTGAATTATAATATATTTATATTTTTTTATATAAACAATAATTATAATAACAAATTATTATTATTAATATTTTAAAACTGTTTAAAACACCCAAAACAAATTTTTAAATATTATAATAAAATTTATAATAATAATTATTTTTAGAGTAATATAATTTATAGTAATAAAATGATATAATATTTTTTTCAAAAATTTTTTAGAATACAATTAAAAACTAATTTAGAAGAAATGAGTAATTATTTTAAGCATAATGAAATATTTATTAATGTTTAGAATTAAAAAAATTATAGTAATTTTTTGAAAATATTATTAAAAACAAAATTTTAAAACTTATTAATATAAATTTAATAATAATTATTATTTTTAGAATAATAATAAATATAATCATAAAATATCGTTATTATTTTTTTAAATTGAAAGAAAATATTATTAATAAATATTTTTTATGAATTGTTAATATAAAAATATAACAATAATTGTTTTTAAAATAATTAAGTATTTATTAATTTTGAGAATAATAATAAATATAATAATAAAATATTATTATGAATTTTTTGAAAATTAATTTTCATAAAATGCATTAATTTTTAAATTGATTGTTAACTAATTATTTTTCTTTGTCACGTAATTTTTACTTCTAAATTGTTAGCTGTTGTAATTAAACTAATTATATAATATTAACATTAAGAATTATATTTTGTTGTAACAATACTAATTATTATAAATTATTAATAATTGATTTAGCAATTAGTATAGGATATTTCATCATTCTTTCGGTATTTATATTACTCTTTAAATTACTGTATATTTATAAGAATATATAAATGTATTGTCAATTATTGAATATGATATCTTTAGTGATTTGTTTTATTAATTATTTGACTTGTTGACAGGTGTGAGAAATTCTCTTTAACATGTGAAGAGGTTTATGTTAAAGAGGAGTGAGAAGGCTCACATTGAGGGTGATATGACATCACTGTCGCATTTACGAGACAATATATTGATTCGGGAAAAATTATCTACGGAGTACCAGATTATTTTTAGACAGACGTGCTTCAGTCATTTCTTGAACATCTCATTAGATCTGTCCTTTTCAGGTTGCCTGATACATCACATGTTTCTATATGAGATTCATACTATAGAGGGTGTTCAAGATGAGATGTGGTTATTATTGGAGGTAGTGTTGCGAGATTTAGTCGCAAAGAGTTTACTTTGATAACAGGGTTAAAAATGGCACAATTCCAGATATCGAATCAAAAAATGACTGGCTTTGAGATTTGTATTTCAATGGGGTTAAGACGATTACTGTAAATATGATTAAGGAATTGTATTACGGTATTAACTTGTGTTAGATAGATGACTTTGATGCAGTAAAACTGTAATTGTATTTTCTTCTTGAACGCGTTGTCTTCGGTAGAGGATCTAGATATAAATCAAGTCCCGCGCTTTTGAAGATTATTGATGATCTTGACGAGTTCAAGGGTTTAATATGCTGGGATCAAACTTTGAGCTAATTGTAAAAAGTGTTGACGATTTATGCTACGAGGGATAAAAGGGCCCATACTATAGAAATGACGAATCGATGCACAGTGGATTGAAGTGAAGTATAACCTAGAAGGATTTTCCATTGTATTTCAGGTAAAGTTAATGTAGTTATACATAAGCAATGTATAAACGTTTTTTTGGGAATTAACATTATTGACTGTTATATTTTATACAAGAAACCATTGTGTGATATGTTTACAAGTGTGGATATACGAGGTGATCATGTCACCGAAATATGAGTTAGCCAAAAAACAAAATGATTATGTTCCTTGTTTGCTCCGATAGCGTTCGTTGCACGAAAATACTCGAGTAAAGGATATTCATCAACATATCTTCGATGCTGATGCTGTAAATGTTTTATCTCCCGATTGCTTAACTGATTTGCTATACTGATTTCTTGAACAAAACATAGGTTAACTGTATTCTGAATTGTAGGCACCTATTATGAGATAATATATAGAAGAAGGTCCCGATGAGTGTTCCCAACCATATTATATATATTACATGAATATGGTAGGTGAATCTTTTAACCAATATAGTCACCCATTACCCCAGGTAGATCGTACTCCCCAGCATAGATCACGAAAGGTAAATGTCGTATTTTTAATATTGATTTTGAAACATCCCGTGTTTATGAGTAAGGGCACTTTCGTCTTTTTAGTAATGTACGCCCAAGTTCTGTAAGGATTTTAATATTTTGAGTGATGAATTGAGGTTTTGAAAGGGATGGAAATGATTAAGGACTGAGAACGGATGTCGAGAATTGATCGGGAACTCAATCGCGTGATAAAACTCAAGGTGGAAGGCATTCGGTCGAATGAATTTCAGGTTCGTTCGAACAAATGGGATTCGGTCGAACGAATGCTTGGTTTGGCCGATCAAATTTAGTCCAAAGAGCTCGGCGAATCTTCAATTGAAAGAAGCTTGACTTCGGTTGACCGAAATCATCATTCGGTCGAACGAAAGGTGAAGTTCGATCAATCGAACCGTGCGAAAAGTCCGATTTACCCCTATCTGGAAGCTTCTTTTCTTTAGTAATCAGGGGCAAAATGGTAATTTTGCCCCCATTTCTATAAAAAGGGGAGTTGACCCCCCTCCTTCTCCCATTTTTCTTCTTCTCCTCCTCTCTTTCTCCCCTTTCGTTCTCCCTCTGTTCCACACTCACGCCCCACTCGTTTTTGCCCGTTTCTTCGATTTCTCTTCGCCATCCTGCCACATTCGACCTCCTGAGCGCGTTGGTAGCATCGATTTGACGCGAAGAAAGCAGAAATCGAGAGTGAGAAGTTAGGGTTTTGGAATCCAATTTGGGGCTTTCGATTTTTCAGGCCAAATTGAAGGAAACCGACCACACCACGAGGTTCGTAGCTCCGTTTCTAACCCGTCTGCGTATTCTTTTTCATATTTCACGTATTTTGATTCGTAGTTATTTTCGTATGGATTTTCGTAGATTTACGACATTTCGATAGGTTTTAGAATGCTTGTTCGATTGTAATGGAGTTAGGAATGTCATAGGAAGCTAGAGATGCAATTTTTTGAGAAAATGGGTGAAAGTGAACAGTAACCAGAGTTACTGTTCCGGCGGGTATATGGGGTCCACGTGTTGAAACTATGGAATCGAGTTGAAATGCATCATCTTAAGTGCAATGTGGGTTGTCGGTGGCGAGAATGAGATATTTAGTTGAGTAAAGAAGAGTTTTAGTCGATTTTGGGTTTTGTCGTTTTTGGTTTTCGGGTTAAATGCATTCCTCGCATACGACTCTCGTTTATAATCCAGAATGCGAATTGATGAAGTTTCGATATTTGTGTGTAGGCTCAGATTGTCACGCCCCGACCCTAGTCGGCCACGTGGCAATCGCCGCGAATCCCAGAAATACATCCTATTATTTAGAATGC
>JAVXUL010000011.1:4937884-4951570 GCA_035590515.1 Trichilia minutiflora | reverse complement strand
TCCTCAAATCCCGTATACCATGAGAGGACTAAGCATATTGAGGTTGATTGTCACTTTATTCGAGAAAAGATTCAGGAAAATTTGATCTCGACCAGTTATGTAAAGACTGGTGAGCAGTTGGGAGATATTTTTACAAAGGCCTTAAATGGGCATCGGATTGAATATCTTTATAACAAACTGGGCATGATTAATATCTATGCTCCAGCTTGAGGGGGAGTGTTACAGAATATAAATTAGTTGTAAACTTACCTTGTATATATAAACTAATTAGTAGACTAATTAGTAGGGATTTGTTTCTATATTTAGTTTTCTCTAAGTGTATATCATCATAGACATATATGAATAAAATCTCAGAAAGTACAATAGACACTTTCTGTTTCATATTTCTGTTTCAACAGGAAAAAAAATATATTTCATTTTACTGCAAGAATCAAACATATTAAGAACATCCTAACAAACAATTTCAATGGTGCAAACTCTCTACAACACTTCAGTTGTAGGCAAACAACCTAACCACCCAACTTACGAAGTTCTAAAGACATCGGTTACTCCATGGTTAAAAAATTACTTGTCTTGAATGTACTACGGGAAAACTATAGTGAACCCAAGTTCCCATCACACATACTACAAAACTAATTTTACTGCATTACAATTTAGTCTAATAAGTCACAATCTAACTGCCAAGAGCAGGTATCACCATAAGACAGCTTCTTGAGACTGTTTCCTTTTCAAATACATGGTAGTTACCTGATTTCCACAAATTATATTTGTATAAAGAAGAGAAATTAATATCTTGATATGCCAACACTCCATACAACTATCCTTTATCAACTGTGATCGTTAAACAATTCAAAAAAGAAAAGGACATTGAATAAAAATTCCAGCCACTAAAGCTGCATAGCTAACATGTGAACAGCAGCCAAACGTCTGTGAATGAAGACAAATATTCGTCCGCATTAATGGCCTCCCAATTTTAAGATATTCTGCCTCAATAAGGGATCAAAAGAATAATGATGTGCCACATAACCGTAATCCTTCCACAACCAACTACCAAAGAAAAAACTTTATTCATTCATTCTCCAATAACTACCAACCAATTTTCAGTACTCTGCCTGAGTGAAGGATCAAAAGGGAAAAAAAATGAGATTCATAGCTCACAGACTTGAAATCTTTGAGGTGATAACAAAAACAAAGAAAATAGCCAGTCACCCATCAAATATATCCTTGATATTCTACAGCAGAGCCTAGAAGTCATTATGATGTATAAAGCAACTCAATAAGGACAAACTGAAACAGCTCAATCGTTCCTGACTGGAGCAATTGTTAGAGCTTAAATGCTATTGTTGGAACTTGGAACCTTAACCACTAGTTCAAGCTTGTGGTCAAAGGATAACGTAACATGGTGCAAAACCATACTTATATTCAGATCCCTCATTATATGAATTCAATATAATAAGTTGTTTTCTTGCCATGTTAATGGTTTGCGGGCAATAAGTTAATGATTGTGGTTGCCCAAATGCCCTTACCTGTAAGTTTAAGCTTTTAAGTCAAATGATAACTTCATATAACCGAAACCACTACCACCACCACCAAGTCAAGAGGGGCAACCCAACTGAGTCACTGGATAAATTCCATCTATTACAGTTCTATAGCTAAAATAGTTCAGACATGAATATTACAATCCTATTGAATTTGTTTTAAAATGGATGACTCATGAAAATCAAATCATAAATAATGTTGTAACTTCTAGCCAAAGTTAGACTTCCACATGATGGGTTTTGTTACACACAAGTTTATAGAAACTGACAGTAGTTCTAATCACTGGGACAACATATATAAGCAAGAACACATTGACAAAAGGCAGTAAACACCATTGATAAGGAACCTACCGGATGAGCTTTAGGAAATGTTGAAACATCTCGATGATCAATGTATCGCACTCAAGGTCCAACATCAGCAAGCAAGACCTGACTTTAGCAACGGTGTCAAGAATGGAAATTGCCTTTGAATAACATCGACCAGATGCATGGTACAATTTTTCAAAAGCTACTACAGTCAGCCGAAAGATTTCCTGTGCAACAACAAATTCCAGAACAGACAACATAAGAGTCCAAGAAATGTAATCTGAATTCCAGTACCTAAGAATTTCCTTGCATCATAAATTGTTATAAATTACCACATTGTCATAGATATTAGAATTGATCGGAAGTTATGAGTACCTTCATAAGTTCATCATCATAGGGAGCCTCCGGTGCTGTTATTCTTGTAATCTCACTGATGCAAGATGTTAAAGATAACCTCACATTCATGTCTCGGTGCCTCAACAGTTCATTTGCAACTAATGCCTTCATCAACGGTAGAAGTGCATCTTGCATTGATCTAGATGGTGCTTGCTCCACAATTGCAAGCCAGCACTCAACTTTCTATCAGACAGAACAAAAGAAGATAGAATGATCCAATGCTAACCAAAAACAAAAACTGAGGCAGTTAACCAGTGGCAAGAAATATGGTAATGATTTCAAAACAAATAAGGAATCAGCCTACAAGTAGGGAGACACGCAGAAGCCACGACAAGGATAAAAATTAACACTAAGCTGAGAAGGAACAGAAGATACTCATTTCCAGATTTTAAGCTCAAATTAAAACCAGAGCCAATAATGTAGCCAGATGGAAAACAAATTTGTGAGAAAGAAATAAAATGTTGATATAGTAAAAACTATAGGTATCACTAACCATTGAACCAGTTACTCTTAACTGATTCCACAAGAAAGGATAAAACCATATATATCATATAAAATGAACTCATATCACTTTAAGAATCATCAGTTTAATAAAAAACAGTTATAATTTATTTAAAACCCAATCATTAACTAATTATGACCTAAAACCTAATTGTATGCAATTATATAGATAGGGCCGTAAATTACTTCCAAAATCAACACTCTTATACACTTTATAACCCATGGAGCACATAAACATCTAATTATTAATAGACAATTGAAAAAAAAGGCATATACAACTAACCACTGTCAACTAATGAAGCCAACAACATGTAGGCTACATAAACATATCTGATTTACCAAACATTACAGCCATTAATGCAATTAACCAAAAAGAAAACCAAACATACCACTAACAATCATCATACTTTGACACTCTCTATGCACACATTCTACAAACACTTGATCGCAAAAATATCTATATCACTTAACATGCAAACAGTTAATTCTCATGATCACGTTAGAACAAGTAGATAAACCCGTTAAATCTACAAAAATGTTCAATCCATTTCGAAATATTGCACCTCATTTCATATTCCATTGAACAAATTAAGCAAACAACAAACTCCCGGAAAATTATACATTTGTACCAAGATTAATCAACAAATAAAAATAAATTCATTTGGGCAAACAACAAAAATCCAATTCAAAGCAGACATAAATTTACATATAAACACATAAAGAGAAGTTAAAGAACAAAACCAAAGGGTGGGGTATTTACATCAAGCAGATAAATAACTTCATCAACAGCAGATGGTGGACTAAGAAGCATATTCCCAGCGTCCTTAAGCTGCTCCTCAAGCTCAATCAACCTCCTTGAAGAACCCATTTTTTTCACTTTCTTCGCTTAAAGCAGAAAAAACCCTAAAAATAAGCACTATAACAAGACTATCAAGCCATTCTTCACATTTACAAAACGTAAAGCACGGTTTTTAACGAAAGACTCATTTATAGCTATTAAACACAAGCAAATTGCCTCAGTTGCTTGCTGTACTCACAACCCTTACATGCAAGCTAGCAGAGACTAAAACAATATACTACCTTTTCGGATTCTGCTCACTTTATTCACTTCGCCTAGTTGTAGGTCCTTTCACATCCGCTATTCCACTCTTTTCTGTCCGTTTTCTTTTTAACTTTTAGGATTTTTACTCGCACTTATTCTATTTTTTTGGTCTCTCTTGAAAAACCAGTTATGCGGCTTTACCCTCTCATTGGCTGGCTGTTCCAATGTGATTGTACATTCTGAATTTGAATAGTAACAACAATAAATAGCAAACCAAATAGTATGTTGGTCCTCATCATGGAATGTAAGAACATGCTTAACATAGAAGTGCATTTACAATATTGAGATGATAATTAGTAGGTAAGTGATGTGTTAATATTATATGATCGGTGTTTATAATATTCATACAAATTACCCTAAACGATGTGTTCATATTATTATATGATCGTCACTCGAATTTATTATTCAATAATAACATCCATAAAACATATAATCACCAATCCCACAAGGTAGTGTCCTAGGCATTTTTGCATCCAAACCCCATGGTTTTCACATTTTTTATATCACAGAATGTTTTGTTTTTGATAGTTTAAGATCTTGAGATTTGATAAATCAGATGGCTTAGAATACCGATAAGAAATTTCTGCAGTCACACATTTCAGGATGCTATGTAGTAGTGCTGCTAAAATTTGGCTCAAATAACAAGAATTGTTACCTGTAAATCTTTCACATGGCAAATTGTATACAAAGGATAAGATGTTCAATTGGAATAAAGAACATGCGATAAATCAGATGGTTTCGAGTAGTGATGAAAATTTTATGCAGTCACGCATCTCAGGCCAAGGCTTAGTACGTTGAAGGGGTGAATCTAACATTTGGGACAAATTACAAAAGAGAGTGATTAATTAATGTATCACACAGTAAAATATAAGAAAAAAGATGAGTTGTCCGATTCCAATAAAGAGGAACAGAGTACCAGAAGTAACAATAACAACTAAATATCAAAAATCTCCTTGGAGTGCAACATAAAAACAAATTTTGACAAAAAAGGTCTAGTCTCTCTCCATAAATTTGAATTAGGACTCCATCAAATCAGATATTCAGCTACTCAGTGAGACTTGATATGCTGCTGAACGACATTAAGACCATCGCTTTCCTCTCCAAAATCCTGAAAATAAACGGGAAAAATGTAAATCATAAAGAAGACAACAATTATGCAATGATATGTCATGAAAATGTACTTTGTAATCAGTTCTTACCTTCACAACAACACAAGAACAGCCAACAACCTTCCTGGCCTTTCCCTCTGAATCAATCTTGCACAACTGAATTGCAAGAATTACATCAATAAAGATAAAATTAAAATATAATGAGGGATATATTCAACCATTAAGTCTCTCGGATTTGGTTACAACTGTAACAGAATTAGGGAAACAAAAGATTTGAAGCATTTCAACAATATCTATACGACCACTTCAAGTTTGAATAAAAACTATGGTAATACAGGAAACACATAATACATAATACTTACACCAGCCCACTCGCCGAGGGTCTTAGCACTGGGAACTGTAAGCAAGCTTACGTTATGGTCAGCACAAAGTGCCTTGACCAATTTGACATAGTCAGGCTGGTTGCAGTCCTCTGCCAATACACAAAGCTGGGCTGCGTGCTTTTCAATTACTTTAGCACCTTCATGAAGACCCCGAGCAAGCCCCCCATGAGCAAGTGATTTTCTTAAGACGATCTGCAGAGCTGACATCAGATCCAATGTCTCCCCGAGGGGAGCAGCTGTCTCAGCTGCGACGGCAACCTCTTCACTGCAAAGCAAGAGATTAGGATTGATGTTGTGATTTTCCAGAAACTATAAGCTAGAATTTTACCTAAGCACAATTTAGTTTGAAATTTTGTTTTTAGTCCAAAACATGTCAACTTACTACAAGATTCCATATGTAAACTAATTTATTTGTCAAACGTGCATACAAGCACACAATTCTAAATCAGAATTGAACTTCAAAAGTTTTGCAAATCTTTCATCAAGTCAAAGATTAAAATACAACAAGAGAATTCATTTCTTTCAATGAAATCTGACCAACAATTTTAAAAATTTCTCAACACATCTCATTGTAGGAGATGAAAACCCTACATACACATAATCAGCTTAAATTACCATACATATAAAATCAGCTTAAATTACTTTAAGCCATTACATAGCTGAAAAAGATCTACCTATTTAACTAAAAAATAAATATTAACTTCCAATACACAAACAAAAAACAGCAACCAAACCATAAAGACATAAAAGAACCGCTATTTCGCATTATAACTATCATGAAATATAAATACTTACATAAATGAAAACACAAGAACTTACTATTTTACACAACATATAAAACCCACAAAGCCGAACGAAGCACTTAATAGAAATCAGAAAGGATAAAATTGAACACAAAATAGAAGCACTTAATAGAAATCAGAACGGATAAAATTGAAGAGTCCTGGTTTAAATAAAGCAAAACCCTAAACATATAGTAAACCAGACACTTCGAATTACCCTGACATTGCTTGATTTGTTTGAATAATTACTTCTCCTTTCCTGAAAAAAAAAACACGAAATCAGAAATCAGATCCCACAAAAACAAAAACTACAAGACTGATAGAGAGAAGCGTGATCAAATACGTACAAATGCAGCAAATTGTAAGTGACTGCGGAGCTGAAAATGTTGGTAGAAGGGAGAGCTTATATAAAGGTAAAACCCTAGTTTCTTTTTTAATATGTAACAACACTGGAGTCTATTACTTTTATGTTATTATAAACATGGTATATACCTTTCCCACCTTCTTTTATAAGTCCTTAATGATAATTGAAATGTCCAAATTATTTGCATTATATTTGTATTTTGACCCAAAAATTTTGATCTTAAAGGGTATATCAGTCATTTTGAATACAAAACAGGACCTCTTTGAAACACGACTTTGTTTACAAAACAGTAAACACTGGAGAACCGAGTGTAATTACTTTATTATCCTTTATATTTTGGACCCAAAATGGCAGATATATTATAATTCTTTGAAACAGCCCAACTTGATTCATATTTGAAGCCCATATAAATCCGGCTTGTTTCTACAAAAACAGATCCAAAAGAGTTATAGCAACTAAAGTGGTGGTGGTGATAAACGTTTACAACTCGCTGTTGAAACACCCACAAAATTCCTAAAAATTAAAATATTTTATAAATTAATTTCCACTAATTTTAAAGAGAAACTTTTCAGTTTATGATTGTGTATACATTAGATGGGACTTGAGTGTATAAATTTTTTTTAAAAAATTATAAATTAATTTCCTATAATATAAAAAATATAACCAAACATATTCAAACCAAATCCATACTATGAATTTGATTGTTGAGTTAGATCCTAATAAAGCATAATAATTAGTAATTAATACATATTAAACTAGTGTGCCATTCAAATTTATATTGTAAAAATATAATGGATGAAACCATAAGTCTTGTTGGGTATGAAATTAACTTTAAAACTTTTATTATTTTGATGTTAAGTTTTTTTTTCTTTAATCCCGCTGTGTTTTTTTTTAATAAATTATTGTGTAATTATTTTTAATTTATGAGTTTGCATGAATGTGTGGACTAATGTTGTAAGTTGTTGGAGTTGTGGATAGATAAATATAATTAACTACCACCTTGTGGTTGGGTGGTAAGAGCACGTTAGATGGCTATTTAGTATTGGTCGCGTATTCAAACTTTAAAGAGTACACTTTGTTAAAGCGTTAAGAATGAGAGGTTTGAGTTTTATTAGTTTTATTTTCATACCTCTGAAGTGGTTTTTGGATAAATTAGAATAACGTAAAATATGAGTGTTTTATCTCTTATTTGATTGGATGCCACGAAATTAAGTAAATGAATTTAGATTTTTTGATTTTTCAAAAAAAAAAAATAATTAACTAATGTGAAAGAAGAGACTTGAGTTTAATCGAGATGTTGAAGGAAGGAGACCGCTTAATACTTATGAGAGAAAATGATAATAAGAGTAAGCTATACATAAATATACAGAAGAATTCAATTTGTATAACATAGTATTTTTGGTCAATTAGTACTTCAAAATAGATAGATTCTTCATTCTTTCCTTTTGTTTGATTAAATAAAGATCACGCTTGATGTAACATTTGATACTTTACTTTCAAATGATGTTGGCTACATATTCTTCTTATATATTGTTATAAACATATCAAATAATTTAATAATGTCTTTTAAGATAATACAAAAAATATTAAAATTTAACTCACTCTTACTAAGATTAAGAAAAAAAAATATAACTAATAATTTTTATAATATTAAAAAAATATATATCATATATATATATATATAAATCGATCTATCGATATATTAATATAGATATAGATATAGATATAAATAGTTAGATTCTTTCCTTTTCCTTGTCTAATTATAATTCTTGTTTGATACTTTGCTTGTTACTTTCATCTATTAATTGTTGTCTACATTAATTCTCCACTGGTTTTATCTATAACATGTACTTCAGTTATAATTAATTATTCACAAACAATATTTTCATCCAGCAGAAAACTGCATAATTTTACCTTGAAAATTTGAAGGTTCTTGATTTCTCTATCTTTTTCAAATGAAAATTAGCATTTGAAAAAAGCTGCAACAATCAATTTGTTCAAGTAAGATGCCAATAAATTTTATTACTTTGTTTAACATGATCTTAAATTTTTGCACAATTTGAAGTTATTTTTATTTTTTTTATCTTTTCAGAAAATTTAAATTCTTTATACAAGTTGATATCTCTCTACCCTGTTTCTTGACTTTGTTTTTATATCATCAATTCATAATCCAATTCACAGACACTATTTCCATCTAGGTGAAGGTTGTATTGTTTTGCCCAGCTTGAAGCTTGTTGATTTGATAAATATTGGTTAATCTACCTTAAAAATTAACAATTATTTGAAGATCAAGCTACAATTTGTCCAGGTTTGTTATCTAATTTTCTTTTTTCATTATATTTATTGCACAATTTGATCTTCTATTTTATACAAATATTAGAAAATTTGATATGTTGCCCAAATTTGTTTTATATATATATATTTCATGATTTCTTATGCATATTTAGTGTCAATGATAGGAATTAATGACAACATTTATATTATCAAGCAATTAATGATGCTGTTTCATAAAAAAAATATTAATACAAATTTAATAAAAAAAAATTTCTACTATAATTTACCAAATTTAATTACACTATATAATAATATCAAAGATTATTTACATTTAAATTTGTATATATATTTATTAATTTCTTTTTTATTCTTATACACGGTAACAATCTATATGAGATTGCTTTAAATAATACAAAAAAAATTGTAGATGAGAAATATATAAAGTAAAATTAAGTACATAGGAGTAATTCCTTGAAGAATAATTTATTTGTTTCAGTACTAAATTTTATAAATAAGAAAAAAGTTAAAGGAAAATATATTTTGAGAATTTACTTGATAGGAACTTTTTTATTGTGTATTTTTAATTTTTTTTTGAAAAAAAAAAAGATTTGATGAATAAATTTTTTTGATTTTATCAGTGCCTTTTTCATAAATGATAAAATTTATTTATTAAAAATATTTTTTTAAAAACATTTTATAAAACTATAGTCATCAATTTTTTTTTTAAAGAAAAATAATATTGGTTCACAAAACTTTAGATGGAATTTAAAATTAAGAGAAATTAAAAACTACAAAATGTTAATAATATTTATTAATTCCAAAATTTTTAAACGTTGTTATTCTACAAATAAACTAATAAGTGTAGACACATTTGAAGAATTCAATAACTTTTGGTTAGTTATTACATTCCAAAAAAATAATTTTGAAGAAGTGTGTTCAAAAGTTCCACAATTAATTGCTTAGATAATTTTGACAATGAAATAAATCTAATTTAAGATGTTGGAAATTTTAGTCATACCCAAAAATTCTCCTAGAGCAAAATATATTAAATTAATAATAACAAAAATATAGACGAAGAAAAAAGACCAATCACGCAATACAAATATTTATATTAAAAGCTCCTGTACTAAGAAAAAATCATAGTTACCAAAAACAATGAAAGAAAAATTTATTATATAAAAAATTATTACAGTCGCACGCTCAGTGATTTTTTTTACTCATCAAACCTAATTACACTCAATCTCAATAGACTTATTTGCTTCTCTAGTTAAAATTTTACCCACTTCAAAAATTAATGTCTAATCTCAATAGGCCTTATAATCATAAAAAACTATTTACTTTAAGATATTTCAAGTTATAAGTTACATAACAAAGTCCTTTTTTTTTTTCTATATGATGAATAATAATTTATTCCTTTTAAGAATAGTAGTTTTTTCCATTGTACAAGTTAAATTCTACTTTGAATAATGTTAATTCTACAAGGAAACTATTATGTAAACAAGAATTCTTTGAAAACAGACATAAGAAACCTTCCAATTATAATTAAAGGGTGAAAGCAATACACACCTACAACATTGGATTGCATAGAATGTATTTCGATTTTCAATAATACAAACCTTCCAATTATACAACATTGGATTGCATAGAATGGATTGCATACACACCTAAAAAGAATTAATAAGAAAACTATTAAGAATAATTAAATTGAAAAAGTAAAAAAAAAAAAGAGGATAAATTGATAGTTAAAAACGCATAATTTGAGGAAAGTATCACTTAATTTGATTATTATATTATCCAAAATATTCTTAATGCAGTTTTAAAAGATTAAAAGATAAGATTTGGCCTAATATTATCAATGATATTATCTGTTTTAGTTCAATTTCTAGGACCTCATAGTTTTATTCTTGGTAATTGATCCAACCCAGCCCAAAAGGTTTCATTTTTAACTTGGTTTCATTTTTACATATATAATCTAGCAACTTTTTCTTCTATTCTGATGTGGGACTTGCTCTTGTTTTCTAACTATCTTGAAGCCTGTCATCAGTCGCTTCTTATTCAAGTCTTCTTGTTCTGATTCCACTCTTTATCTCTCTAAGACTGGGATATTACAGGCCCATCAACTTTCACTTGACTTGTCCCCAAGTTCACCATCGTACTAGAAAAAAGTTAGCTTTGATACTATATTATAAGAGTTGACTTAATATTATCAATGATATTATCTGCTCTAGTTTAATCCTTGAAACCTCATAGTTTTGTTCTTAGTAATGGGTCCAACCCATCCTAAAAAGCCTTTTTTTCAACTTGGTTTTATTTTCATATATATAGTACAGTAACTTACTCTCTTATTTCGATGTGGGACTTGCTCTTACCCTCTAACCATCCTAAAGTCTGCCCAAAATCACTTCTTATTCAGGTTTTCTTGTATCGATACCACTCCTTACTCTCTTGAACTGAGTGTTACATCAAATGAGCAAAATATTAATAAAAGACATATTTTTCATTTATAATATTCTTTCAAGAGTAATTTATACATACTTCTTTGAAATTATATTTTATGAATAAAAATATTTATAACAACAGGTTTTAAAAAGTTATTTGTTAGACGCTTTTTCATAAAATATTTTTAGTTATTCTTTAAAAATATTTTTTAATCTATATTTTATGTGAAAAAAATTATTTGATGATGTATTTTTCATGAGTTAGTTTTATCTGTGTTTAACAATATTTTAATTTATTAGTACTATTTTATAAAAATATATTTTATTAATAAAAATATTTTTGCAAATAATTTTAAAAAATTGTTTGTTAGATGCTTTTTTCATTGGCTTTAATTATTCTTTAAAAGTAGTTTTTATTTATAAGTACTTTTTTAAAATTATATTTTATTTATTAAAAACTTATTTTCAAAACTTACTTGGTAGAATACTATAAATAATTCATAAAATTTAATATTAAAATAAAATTATGGATAAATTATTCTTGAAGGAAACTATAAATGAAAAAAATATTTTTTAAGTATATTTAGTGACTTCAACTTTTTAAACTTATATTAAGATCATTTTTGACAACATAGTGGTCAAATGAAACCATTTTTTTTTTATAAAGAAAGTAATTGATGGGGTCTAAGTGTCACTTACTTTGGACTTTGAGTTCAGAATTGGTATATATATATATATATTTTTTGTACACCCTATAACTGATGTGGATATAGCAAAGGAGGAGTATTTGTGCAAGTGAGACTAGAGGGAAAAGATAGGAAAGGGAAAGACAATAGGCATAAGCAGAAGCTAAGAAAGAAGTAAGAGATTCCCACTGTAATGAAGACAAAGTCTCACTATAGCACCAGAAGTGAGAGAAATGAGTGTCTCGCAGTAGCGAAGGTTTACTTCTTGCTTTAGCAAGCTTCCCACTATAGCGATAAATCTTTTCATTGCACTTGAATTTACGGGTTTAGTTTTCAAATTTTGTTTGAATTCTTTTTTCATTTTGATTGCTTTTTAATTGTATTATTTAGTTAGGAAACATATATATACATATTTTAAGGTTTGTTTAGGGACTTTTGACCAGTGTTTTGAGAAATTTCATATTGAATAAAGAGTCTCTTCTCTAAGGGAATTTTCTTTTATTTCTTGGTAGATTACAAGTTTTTGAGTTTAAACACAAGTTTGAGCTTGTTTACCATACTAAACATTGAGTCAGTTTAGTATCAGAGTAGAACGTGTAAGCTTGATAATATGCCAATAAAGTAAGAGGCAACCATCTTAAAAGTTGGAGACTACGAGACTCAGGCATTGGTTGGTTAAAGTGAAAACTTGATATGATTTTTGCTAATATAGACAGAAGTTTTACCAATATAGAGTGAAGCTTGAAGGGATTCATGAGAAACTTCATACTCTGTAAGTAGGCGAAAATAGTGGACATGATGTTATATGAGATGTTGGTTAAGAGTTTGCTAGTTAGTAATCTATGGTTAAGTAATATCTTATCAATCATGGGCGACCAACCTATGATGAAGATAATTTCAAGGACAAAGAGGGGGGTTACGGTTAATACATTGGTAACTATGTACCCTTTAGGAATTAGAGGGGTCGGGGACGTGGTGTTTATGGTAGAAGATTTAGTGGTAATAAAAGAAACAACTGGAAACCTGAAAAATATAGATTAAAGTAGATTTTTCTAATTTTAATAGGTGTTTAAACATTGAGGATTTTTTTGATTGACTATCAGAAATTGACCATTTCTTTGACTATATGGAGATACCAAAGGAGCGAAAGGTGAAGCTATAGGTTATAGGTTAAAAGAAGGAGTTGTTATTTGGTGGGATAAAGTATAGGATACTAGCCGATGTGAGGGACAACTACCAATCCATAACTAGTACCATATGCTACAAAAGATGAAGGTAAGATTTCTATCTTTAGATTACGACCAATACTTATTCATGCAATATTAGAAGTGTAATCAAGAACAAAGGTGAAGTTCCAGTTGACGTAATCCAAGAGAGGAGTGAATTGGATATTAAAAAAATTTAAACTTAAACAAATTAAAATGGTTCAATGAGATGAATGCAAACACTGTTATGTAACTAAAAATTAAATGAACACACAGAAAATTTTATAGTGGTTCGACAAGTCGTCTATGTCCACTCTTCTCGGCTGAATCCACACACACCGAGGATGACTAGATTATTTGTTTTTTGGATCAAGAGAAACCCAATACAACTTCTTCTTCAAAGTGGGTGAAGGGCAACCACAAATTACAATTTTCTTTTTCCGGGTGAAGTGTAACCCTAAAATGATTTCTTTCTTGACACACGGGTGAAGAAAACCCCCTGATTAATTCACAAGAATTAAATTGAAAACTCTCTGATAGAGTAGATGAACAACAAGTACACTTTCTCTCACTAGGGTTAATGACAGATAATAAATAGAGAG
>JAVXUL010000011.1:4926230-4937784 GCA_035590515.1 Trichilia minutiflora | reverse complement strand
TAATTGGATTATATTTTGATTTTGTGTTTTATTTTCATTGGTCCACTTTGCATGATTGCATACACATATCATGGTATGGATGTATTATATAATTTCTATTTATTTATTATATTTATTAGATAAATACTAATTAAAATAAATAGAAAATAAAATGAAAATTATAAATATTTTCATTTTTCATTTTTTTTGGCAAGGAAAATGTTATTTTCCATTTTCTCTCTATATAAATTTCGGCCAGCCATAGGAGGATCTTGAGGATGGTGTAAATTGAAGAGGATTCATGCCTTTTGAATCTAATCTTCATCACAAAAGAAAGCACACAAGTAGAGCAACAAAAGCCCTAAGGTTAGCATCCTTGATTCATCTTGTTTTTCATCAATTTTAACCTAGGGTTTTTGAGTGAAAAACTTACATTTATGCATGGTTTAGGCCATAGAACCTTCAAAAACTGTATTTTTAAATGATAAACTAAAGGAGGATATTTATATGTCACAACCAAAGGATTTTTTAGTTAAAAGACATGAAGACAAAGTCTAGAAATTGGAGAAGCCTTTATATGGACTTAAACAATTGTCTAAACAATGGTATTTAAAGTTTCATCAAGTAATCCTAGATTTGGATTATAAAATGAATCTATTGGATCATTGTATTTATAGTTAAAAATATTAAGATAAAATATCTATACTCTTATTATATATAGATGATTTTTATTGACTAATAATAGTTTAGTACAAAATTCGATATGAAAAATATGGGTGAAGTATCTTAGGTTCTTAAGATTAAAATTACCAAAGATAAAAAATTAAAGATACTATATCTAGATCAGGAAAATTATCTAGAGAAAATATATAAACGATTTAACATTGAACATTGTAAACTGGTTAGTATACCCACATGTAAGTCAACTATTTTGAGTAAGGATGCTTGTCCTCAAAATAAAATCAAATTGGAAGAAATGCATAAAGAGTACTTTATGTACAGGCCATTGGAAGTCTAATATATGCAATGATTTGTACAAAGTTAGACATATCACATATAATAGGAGTGGTAAGTAGATATAAATCAAATTCAAGAATTAAACATTAGCAAATAATTAAAAGGATCATCAGGTATCTAAAAAGAGCTAAAGGTAAGAAATGTTACTTTGGTTTATATAATTTAAAACTTGTTGGATATTGTGATACAAATTTTATAGGATCAACAAGTGGCAATGTATTTTATGGTAAAATAGTAATTTTTTGGTTAAGAAAGAAATAACATTATATTACAAAGTCCATTATAGAGGCAAAATATATCTCAAGTAGTATAGTAGATAGAATAGCTGTATAGGTAGTATAGTAAATAGTATAGATGTATGAATTAAAAGGTATGTTGATAATTTATAATGAGATTTATCTAAAATATATGTAGATATATTCTGTGATGTAATAACAAATCTACCATTTATATAATTTAAAGTAGAGGGAAAAGTTTCAAAAAAAAAGGTGAAATTAAAGTAGACTAGGTCATCTCAAAAGAGATGGTAGTCGATCTCATAACTAAAAGATTGTCTCAGAAGAAATTCAGAGAGCATGTAACTACTATGAGTTTGGAAATCATATATATGTGTAATTAACATACAGAAGATATCATTTGTTGAGTATCGAGGACACTTGAGAAAACAATGATATAATTTTATCTGATTTATTATGAATATTGGTAAAAAAAAACATAGAGAATATTATAGCGAGGTTAACAAGAGTTACAATAAATCATCTTAGATGTAAAAGTTCGTATAAAATATTAAGATGAATTTATGTAACATTGAGTACTTAGTATGTGTAAGTTTCCATGAAAACTAAATACTAACGAGATTTTTTCTTAGTTTCGGTTTTGGCATTATTTTACAATTATAAATTATGCATACCATAATTTTTATGGATTAGTTATGATATGATGAGGATGATTGATTATGCGTATAGGATATTCAATCATCGGACGTAAATCTAATTACTTTAATCAAGTGGGAGATTGAAAGAATATGATCAATGTAAGGCCACATATAGGGTTATATTCTTTAATGAAAGAACATATCTAATGATGAAAAGTCACCATTATAAAAAGGATGCAATTTTTTAATGAACAATTGCATTAATTGTTCCATTGGTTTGTCTATAAATAGACAAGTAAAGGCGATAGAAAAATCATCAGAAATAGAAAAGTCTTGGTTTCATATTCTACCTTTAGGTTTTGGATGTCTTTGCATGTAACCACCAGTCTCACGATGGTATCAATAAATTCTAATAACAACAAAACCATAAATGAACATGTCATAAAACCTTTATAATCACCCAATCTTGAACAAGTGTCTTAAATGCGACCAAACTAGGCACAGGTCAAGTGACTATCCATTACAATGGAACGTGAATTTGGTTGAGTAGAAGTAGAATGTAAAGGATGTTTTGTGTGACCCAAATGATAAGAGGGAGTATAATGATAAAGAAGAGAAGCATGACTAAACATACATGGTAAGAAGGGCAATGTTGGCATCGAAGCATAAGAGTTGAGTCAAAGGCACAAGCTATTCCAAACAAAATGCTATATTCAAGTGCAATCTTTTGATTTAATTATTAGCAGTGATAGCCAAAAGATTATCATTTAAAATTTAGCAGTTAAAAAGTTACAATTATAGGTAAAGAAACACCCAAACTCTTACACGATTGAGTGGATCAAATTTCATGGCGACATCAAAGTAATAAAGAGATGTAGAGTCCTGTTTGCTATTGGCAAGTATAAGGATTAAGTTTATTGTGATATGGTAGATATGGATGTTTGTCATATGTTATTGGATAAGTTGTGGTAATTTGACATAGATGCAAAACATATAGGCAAGGGAACATTTATCAATTGCAGAAGGGGGGAACTCGATACACGTTATTACCTATGTCAAAAAACTTGAAAACCAAATCTGCGTCTACCGTAGAGATGAAGAGATTCTTGACAGTATCATCATTAGGAAAAGAGTTTCAAGAGGAGCTCAAAGAGATAAAGGAGATACACTTACTAGTGGTCAAAGAGTTGTTAACAAAAAAGGAAGACAATATAACTGAGCCAGTGAAACCATTGTTGGCAAAGTTTGAGGATATAATTTCGAAAGATCTTCTAAAGGGATTACCACCTATCAGAGACATTTGGTATTATATAAACTTGATGTTAAGGGCCAGTTTGCTAAATTTACCCTACTACTACATGGTCTAAAAGAAAATGACATCTTGAAGGAGAAGATAGAAGAGTTATTATAGAAGGGACTTATTAGAGAAAGTATGAACCCATGTGCTGTACTAGCGTTACTTGCATCAAAGAAGAATGAGAGTTAGAAAATGTTTGTGGATAGCATAGTTATCAATAAGAGCACAGTTAGCTACAAGTTTCCAATCCTAAAGTTAGATGACATATATACTTGATCAATTACATAAGACAATCATGTTTTTGAAGATCAATCTTTGAAGAGGTACCATCAGATTTAAATTAAATTAAAGGATGGGTGAAAGATAATGTTCAAGATGTGTGATGCCATTTGAGTTGAGTAATACACCTAGTACATTTATAAGGCTGATGAATCAGGTACTTAAACCATTTGTTGGACGTTTTATAATGGTGTATTTTGACGATATCCTAATTTATAATAGAGAAAGAACTGAGCAGTTAGATTATCTATTCAAAGTGTTGAGTGTGCTATAGAAGAACAAATTATATTTGAATTCAAAGAAGTGCTATTTTATGATAGAGAGGTTATTATTTTTGAGGTATATAGTTAGTTCAGATGGGAGACAATTGAATGAAGAAAAGGTTAAAGCCATTTGAGAGTGGCCAACACCTAAGACAGTAAGGAAAGTATAAAGCTTCCATGGTTTGGCAACATTCTATCGGTGATTCATCAAAAAACTTCAGTAACATTACAGTGTTAATCACTAAGTGTCTAAAGAAAAGAAAGTTTAACTAGGGTGAAGATGCCGAAACAAGTTTTGCAGTAATTAAAGAGAAATTTTGTATGACACCGTGTTAGCCTTACAAAATTTTGATAAGTTATTAGAGATGGAGTGTAATACGTGTGGAGTAAGAATTGGGGCATTAGTTTCAAAGGAGAAACGATCAATAGCACACTTTAGCAAGAGGCTAAATAATGTAAGAAAGCATTAGTCAACATATGACAAGGAATTTCACTCTATTGTTCAGACTTTAAAGCATTGGGAGCATTACTTGATTGGAAATTATTTTATACTTAGACCATCAAGCTTTAAAATTCCTTAATAGTCAAAAGCGAATTAGCAATGCTATGCATGCTTGTTGGCCTACTTTTCCACAGAAATTTCCATTCAAGATTATGCAAAAGGAAGGGGTGTAAAACAAGTTGGCGGATGCATTGAGAAGGTGAGCAACATTATTGATGTTATTGAGAGGAGAGATTGTGGGGTTTGAAGAACTAAAAAAGCTGTATGAGGAAGATACAAATTTCAGTGAGATGTGATCAAAATTGAAGAATCAAAAACCAGTAGAGAATTTTCACATCTAGGAGGATTATTTGTTGAGAAGGAACCATCTCTGCATTCCAAAGACTTACTGTGAGAGAAACTAATCCGAGACTTGCATGAAGGTCGATTAGCAATGCATTTGCGACAAGATAAGAATTTGGAAGCTATGAATGAGCATTATTATAGGTTGAAGATGCAAAAGAATGTAGATTACTATGTGAAGAGGTGTTATACGTGCCAAACTTCGAAGGGACATTCTTAAAACACAGGAGTATACATGCCACTTTCAATTCCAGATGACATTTGGGACAATTTATCCATGGATTTCATCCTTAGGCTTTTACGTACACAACGGGGTATGGATTCTACGTTTATTGTGGTTGACAGGTTTTGGTAGATAGCGCACTTCATTCTATGCAAAAAAACAACAAATGCGGCCAACGTGGCGAAGTTATTTTTTTGAGAAGTGGTAAGACTACATAGGGTTCCAAAATCCATTGTTTCATATCATGATAACAGATTTTTACGCAATTATTTATTTTTAGGGGAGTTTTCTCTCATTTCTTAGTGGATTCCAAGTCTTTGAGTTTAAACACAAATTTGAGCTTGTTTATCATGCAAAACACTGCATCAATAACCTCAAAGTTATTGTTTGCTCATTAAAGTAATTAAGATGCATAACCGTATAAAGAACAAATATATATACATTTTTTTAAAACAAACCTAACGTAATGAGAGCAAAGTTATTAATCAAAAAAGCATAACCAACACTTTAGTCAAGGGAAACATAACGGGCTTTACCCTTAAAATATGTAAGAAATTAACATAGTTGATAAATATATAATCTAAAGGCAATAGAAAGAAGCAAAAATCTAGAAAAATATTTTTAAAAATATTAAAATAATATTTATGCAACAATATGGAATACTCATTTTTGTCTCTTGTTTGGTAGATTAGAGTTTTTAATGTATATAAAAAAAATCATTATTTTGCGAATAGAAGTAACCTTCTAATAATTGACCCCTAACAATTTGTAGGACGAACCTGGAAATGGAGTCTCTTGGGATAATCCTTGAAATTTTAAAGTGCGTAGTGCCTCCTGTACGCAAGTATGTTCACTATCATAGGAATCTTGAAAAAAACAAAAAGGATCTTGAAGAAAAATTAAATGAATTAAATATCCAAAAAAAAGATATAGACGAAGCACTGGAGGAACAGCGTAATCTGGGGAAAAGGCCAAATACACAGGTCAAAACTTGGATAAAGAATGTAGGAAAAGTCGATAGTGATATTAAAGGTATTATGCAAAAGGTTGACGAAGGAAGATATGTTTCACGTGCACGTTTGGGAAAACTTGTTGAGGAGAAGATTAAAGAAGTGGAAAAATATCTTGACAAGATACCTTCTTTTACTAGCTTGGTATTTGATATGCCTCCTGCTAAAAGAACTCCTCCTTCCACTGCCTCGATGTTGCCAACAACTAAATTAGCCGGAAAAGGAAACGAGAAAATAGTGGAGCAAATTTGGAATTATTTGATGAGTGATGAGGTCAAGAAAATTGGAGTTTACGGAATGGCTGGTGTTGGTAAAACAACTATTATGACACACATTAGAAATAAACTCGAAGAAACCAATAAATTCAATCATGTGATTTGGGTCACTGTGTCTCAAAAGCCAGATGTTCTTAAATTGCAAAATAATATTGCAACTGCGGTGAAACAAAGTCTTCCTCAAGATGAAGACAAAATAAATTGTGCAAGAAAATTATGGCAAATGTTGGTAAAGGAAGAAAGGTATGTGTTGATACTAGATGACGTGTGGAAAGAATTTCCTCTTCTCGAAGTAGGAATCCCAGAGCCTACTGAAGATAATGGATGCAAATTGGTGATAACAACACGTTCAAGTGATGTTTGTCGTTCTATGGGCTGTGAAAAAGTCAAAGTGCAACCTCTCTCAAACGAGGACGCACTGAATTTATTTCTAGACAATGTGGGACGTAGAATTTTGATAGCTCCAGATTTGGAAAAAACTGTCTACTTGGTTGTTAGGGAATGTGCTGGTTTACCCCTCGCAATTGTCAACGTAGCTGGTAAAATGAGAGGTAAAGAAGAAATTCATGAATGGATAAATGCTCTCAATGAATTGTCCGGTCCTGTAAATAGTGTCTACGGACTGACTGATGAGGTATTTGGGCAATTAGAATTAAGCTACAATCACTTAATAAATGAAACTGTCCAACATTGTTTCTTATATTGTGCTCTGTATCCTGAAGGCCACAATATCCCTAAAGATGAGTTGATAGATTATTGGATTTCAGAAGGATTTTTTGATGACATGGATAATATAGAAGCAAAATATGCCAGAGGATATACTATATTAGGTAGACTTGCAAACAGCTGCTTGTTGGAGAGTGCTGATAATGGACTCAGTGTGAAGATGCATGATCTTGTAAGAGATATGGCTTTACGTATTACAAGCAAGAGTCCTCTGTTCCTGATAAAAACTGGCATAAATCTACAAAAGTTTCCGATTGAGAAAGAGTGGAAAGAAAATCTTGAAAAAGTTTCTTTAATGAAGAATCGCATATCAGAAATTCCTTCAAATATGTCACCGAAGTGTCAAACTCTTTCGACTTTGTTGCTAAAAAGAAATGGTAATTTACAAAAGATTCCCGAATGTTTCTTTGTAAACATGCCTGGATTGAAGATTCTTGATCTTTCCTACACCGGCATTGAAAAGTTGCCAAATTCCGTCTCTGACTTGACTAATCTCAAGTCGTTGTTTCTTCGACATTGTGACAGATTACAACGAGTTCCTTCTTTAGCAAAGCTTTTGGCACTTCAGTTTTTGGACCTTGGAAAAACAGGCATTCTTGAAGTCCCTGAAGGTTTGGAAATGTTGGAAAATCTTCATTATCTTAATCTTTATTCCATTTCTCTGATAAAGTTTCCAGCTGGTATCTTTCCTAAGCTACATCGTCTCTTCAAATTGAGTGTATTCTGGCGAGATGAAACTTTACGAGAAACAGTAGAAGAAGCAGGTCAATTGAGTAATCAATTGGGTACTTTTGAAGGATTTTTTGTTAGTCTGGCCAAATTCAACATCTATGCAAAATTCTTAGCTATGCAAGGACCTAAAAGGTATCGTCTTGTACTCTGTCCACGTCTTGCAGAATCTGGGATATCTAGAATTAGGATTGGTTCGCAGACTGGGGAAGAGATACTGGTTAAATTTGTAAGGATAGAGGATTGCAGCATATGTGGAAGAGAAGATCCCATTGTGCTCCCAAAAGATGTTCAGTCTCTAGGAATGAGACAGATATATGATCTCAGAAGTTTGAATGATGTTTTTTCATGGGATCAAGAGGCGTATTCATCTCTGAAATTTATTGCTATATCTAACTGTGACAAGTTAAAAAAGCTTTTATCATCTCAGTTAGTGTCGGTCCTACAAAATCTGGAAATAATTGAAGTGAGTGCGTGCAAGAACCTTGAGGAGATAATAGCCTTCAATGTTAATGATGATGAGAAAGAAGGAAACAGGAAGAAAAAATTAGGAAGAAATGTCATTTCAGTCACTCTTCCCAGATTGACAATGTTAATGTTAAAAGACCTGCCATCATTGAAGAGCATTTGCAGTACTAATAGTTTCATGGTTTGTAATTCTCTCCAAGAAATTCAAATAATTGGGTGTCATAACCTTAAAAGGCTCTCTCTTTCTCTTCCTGTGGATAATAAGACTGGGGAACCATCTCCAATCCCAACGCTCGAAACAATACAAACAGACAGAGACATTTGGGAATCATTAGAATGGGATCAACCTAATATTGAAAAAGTCCTAAATCAGTACTGCAATTTCGGGAGGTGGGCATAGCATAGGCAAACGACTACTCCCACTTCCACAATGTCCCCTCAATCCAGGTAATTAATTCTATACCCATGCTTATATTTTTCCTAACATTTTGTAGTCTAATGTTTTCTTTGTAGTAAATAGTAATGGTGTTTCCTGCAATCTAATTTTGCAGCATATTATATTAACTTGGTTGTTGCAACCATGCCAAATGGAAGCAAGTGATTCAAGAATAATTTTCTCCAACGTACATTTGCCCTATAAATTTTCATCATATAATTCACTCAAAAGAATTCCAGAGCATAATGTGATATGTTTGTATCAAAATATTGGTTTATTAACAATATGTTTATTCAGTTATTATATAGTTAATATTTCTTTGAATTTCTTTTCTATTTTTTTTTAATCTAACACTAAATATAATTCAATTTCAAATATTCCAAAATTATAATGTAGTTGTGTGTAAAATTTCTTGGAGTGGTACAAAGGATGTGAGATTCAAACTTTGGTAAAAATTATTTTGAAATAATTTGTTATTATTTTCTTTTAATATTTTAAATATTTTTTTCACCAGAAGCTACTGATAAAATTAAGTTAATAATTTTGATTGAACACTCAATATAAATATTTAAATGAATTTATTTAATTAAAATTTTTAAAAAAGAGAATTAATAATATAATTAAATGTATTTGAAATAGATATTTCTCTAATTTTAATATCCAATGTAATTTATATAATTAAAAAAAATGTTTTAGAAAATTTCTTAACATTATTTTTTTTTGATAATATATTCAAATTACAGAAAAATAAAATTAAAAAAAAAACTAAAACAAAATCCCTTCTCAGAATTCTCTCGCAATCTTCCTTTTGATTGAGAAACTTTCTTATTTTCATCTCTCTCTCTTCTCCTCCTATCATTTATGCCTTGTTTATAAATGTTGAAACCTTAGAAACAGACCCAATTAGTCTCTATTTAGAATGTTTGTATCTCTTTCTAGAATCTGCATTTTCTCTCCATGTTTCAATGGACAGTGAATTCCCTGTTGGGCATTTTCATGAACAGCTATAAAGAGGAGTTGGCACCCTTTCACTTTCATTGTGCTTTCTCTTTCCCTTTCCTCTCTGAAAAAAATATTTTCCATCTTAGTTTCGGTTTTAGAAGAAAACATTCTCTGCTTCCTTCAGTGGAGTCTTTTGGGCTACACTAAAAAGTTCATAAAAACTGAAAAAGGTCCAAAACAAAGGCCCAATATGATGCATACAGCTTTATAAAAATCATAAAATCTAAAAGAAAATTATATTAGAAGAGATTATTTATTATGTTATGTGCATCCGACGTCGTAAAAACATTCTAAGTAATAATTTTTGCACAAATGAAACAAATTGAAAGATTCTAAATTTTTTTGTCGTATTGTCTTTATTTTATTTTTGAAAATAACATGACATTTAAAATAAATTTTAAAAGTTAAACAAAAAAAGAAGAATTTTCACTGATTTTTTATTTATTTAAATTATTTTAATCTTAAAAATAAATGATAAATACAATATTATTTTTTATAATTTGATATTATGTTTAAAAGTAATGAAAATAAATCTTGGTTTGCATTATGGGCGCTGAGTCCTTGGACTACACTAAACAATCATAAAAGCCCCAAGGGTCCAAAGCAAAGGCCCAATGTGATATGCGCGGGTTCGGTAAAAATTTTACTCTTCGCTGAATTGCATTAAATTTTCATTTGATAAATTGTAAATTGTAAATTGTATAATATAATATAATATAATACATTATTGTACGAAACGCAGGATAATTTATAAATAATTCATTACATTGTTGTACCAAACACAATACAATATTAATTTATTTCAATACAATTTCATTTATTATAGCTGTTAATCAAGTTTGCAGTACGTGGATCAATTTATTTAACCTATTATTTAAATAAATTAGGATAAAAAAATAAATTCGTTTAATTTGCGAATCGATTTGGTTCGATCTATTTAATCAACTAGTTAAACGACCTAATAAATTTAATCCACATATCGATCGTTTAACTTATTTAATTAAAAAAAATTAAATCTAATTTTTTTTTTAATCTTTATATTTAGATGATAATTAATTATGTTTAAATATTAATAATGATATTAGACTTATTATTTATTAATATTAAGTGGTTTTAAATTAATACATTTTGAGATTTAAAATCATATATTTGGACTTGTAATTATTGATGAAATTTTTATTTGATTTGTTAAAATTTTTATATATCAAATTATAATATAGTTAGTTTATGTTACATTTAAATTATAGATCTATTATTATTATTAATATATTATATTTATTAATAACTAGTATATTTTATATATATATATATATATTTTAGTTTTAAATTTTTAAAGTTGGTCTACGAGCTAACTCGTTTAGATTTTTTAGTTCGTGGGCCGAGTTAGAACTAGTAAAATATTAACTCGCATGATAAATAGATTGGGTTAGTTCGGTTTATTTAAGATTGACTCGAAACGAGTTGATCCGACCCGATTCGATCCATTTAACAGCCCTATAATTTACTCCAAAACAATATTATTCATACGGTGTGTCAAACATACGCTCCAAGGTACTTTATAAACAAGAGCCAAGTCTAGTCGAAGTCTACCCAAGCTCTACTTAATCGAATTCAAGCTTGTTTGGATGCATTAGGCCGTGCTCCTATGTACACTACTTTGTGCAGGCCAACAACGGCAGAGTTAGGAAGAAGTTTATAAGGGTTTATTAATTAGTGTTGAAATTAGAGAAAGCTTAATTATAATTTGTTAGAGACTAAATAATAATTTACTAAGATTTCAAAATAATTTTACAGCTAAAAATGAATGAAAAACAATTTTCCATTATGATCAATGTCTGGGCTCCATCATTATACAAATTCCAGTTGATTTAAACGGTTAATTTATATGATTCAGATCGATTTAAAAATTTATATATTGAATTATAGATTAAAATTTTATAATCTATTATTCGTTGATTTAAATTCAATCCGTAAATTCACTTATTCGCACTCAAAATTCGATCTAAAATCCAATCTAAAACCTGACCCAAAATTAGAGGTGTCTAACGGGCCGGGCCGGCCCGTGAACCGGACCGGACCGGCCCGTCCCAACCCGGGCCCGAACCGGCCCGTGGTACTGTTCACACGGTCCG
>JAVXUL010000011.1:4905563-4924449 GCA_035590515.1 Trichilia minutiflora | reverse complement strand
AGTTCTTTAATTTGATCAAAATTTATTTCCCAACAGTTTATGATATCAAGCACTTGATGAAGTTTTGCAATAGTCTCCATGGCGGATTGAACAAGCTCGCTGAGTTGTTGGAAGTGGAAAGAGTTGGGATTTGTCATCAAGCAGGTTCAGATAGTTTGCTTACAGCTTGTACATTCAGGAAATTGAAGGAGAACTTCTTTAACGGCTCTTTGGAAAAATATGCTGGCGTTTTGTATGGTTTAGGAGTCGAGGATGGACAAAATACTTTTTGAAAGAAAAAAAAATCAAAGAAAAAAGGGAAGAAGGAAAAGAGTGTAGAAAGCTGTTTATTTACTTATATGAGTGTTTATTGCTTCCATGTACACTTTTGGCAACAAGTTGATATATTTTAAATTTTCTTTTTTTATGCATGTTCTTCTCTTCTCATGTTTTCTGTTAGTTATCATCTTGTATAGAATACAGCAGTAGGACTTCTTCATGACTCATGCTTCGGTCATTCAATGCATTTAACAGATTACTTAGATTGAGCTAACATGGGTACGTTTTGCTTATGTGTTATGCAGATTGAACAAGATTCTCATCCATCTTATTTGGTAAGAAAAACAGCAGTTTAAACTTTCTCGTTCAGGCTAAAACTACTTTCTTGGTTGAAATAAGTGATACTTATTTGAAATATATGGGATGTTCTTGGTTGAAATAAGTGATACTTATTTGAAATATATGGGATGTTCCCTTGTCTTTCTTTCTTGTTCCGAAAATTTCATATATTTATGCATTCATGTTCCAGTTCTTATGATGTTTAAGCAAAAAAATTTCTTAGCTTCTGTTGAATTTGGTTGTTGCTTCGTTTTTAGCCTTCTCTCGCTATCTTATAGTTTTATTTTGAGAGTCAATTTTCTTGACTTATTTCAAATGTATGGTATGGGTTGAAGTATCATGGCTTTTAGTTCATATCTATTGCGGAGTAGATGTACAACAATAAACAAACATGTCCATTTATCTCTTTTAACTTATAAATCCAGCTTCTCCACTGAATTGTTAAAGGAAACGTGATTTGTTGTTGGCTCTGACGTCTACACTTCTAGAACTTATCAAGAGAACTTGAGTTGTGTAATTTAAACTTTTTCATTTTCATCCGAGTAAGACTTTTTAACTCACTAAAGCTAATAGAGCTGTAGCCAATTCCTGAGAGATCTCACCCTGGACATAGCCTGCCTGGATTACATATGATTTTTGCTCCATCCCCTACTAAAACCATTTAAATATCTTGTAAAAATAAAACACAATGTATAACCTCTAGTTACTCAGTTTCTCTATCAGATTTGTTAAATTTTTTCCTGCACTATATATATATTTATATATTATTCGTTCTTTGTTGAAAAAAAAAAAGTTTTGAATATTCGCTTCTCATTTTCACCAATTCTTTTGTCATTGGAACCTGGGTTTATCTTTCTTAATGGGAATAACTTATGTTTATCTTTATTTATTATAGTAATCTTGTCTTATTCAATTTTTCTTTTAATTTTTAAGTTCTAACACTTAGAAAATCAACAGTTGCATCTTATTTCAGAAATTTATAATAATTTTAATATTTAGAGCATTTTTTCGTGAAAATTAGTAAATTCAACTAATTAACGAATAATTAGTTAACTAATCTATCTCATGAGAGCTTATGACCTAGAGGAACAATTAAGTAATTGATAAAAAGCACAGGTGATTGTGGAAAACAAAAGATCATACTCAGAAGGTAGGTGTGTGTGTGTCTCAAACTACTTCCCCATTAAACAAACATTCAAAGTACTTTTGAAGAGGGCTAATGAAGGATCTGTTCAAAATTGTGAAATGATAACTTTTTAAGTCACATCAACTCCAAGATGAAAGCTCTAGATGCCACATATTAATATAAAAATGAATACTCTTTCGTTATAAAATGGTATTATCATACATATTTTTTATCTCTACTTTCAAAGCACAGTCCAAATACCAGTCCCAAATAAAACAAAGCCTAATCTATATTCAAGATAAGAAACAAGATTCATCTATAGCAAGAATTGAAGCATGCAACAAACTAGGACCAAGACCAATAAGAACTAGGGTCAGTATTGTATTTCCCATGCTTTCTAGAAGCCTCAGCAATAGATAGATCTTTTCCCCCCACAAAAAATGATACAAAAATAAAAAAACAAAAAGTCAAATTCTACTTAGTTAATAGATATGCAGAGCTTGTAATTGAAGTTCAAATCAAAAGATTATACATCTATATACTAAACAAAGTTCTGAGTTAGTCTTTCACCAAATTACTAAAAGTTTCGATTTAATCTGATAATAGAACTAAGTTCTGTCCAGTGCCATACATGTACACATGATCCTAACGTTTCACCATGATTTGTTACCGTTACAGCTCCTCCATCACTATTGCACCTGAACTTCATCTTCCATTTCCTCACGTCTCCTGTGCCACATACAAAATAAAACTTTAATTAAACATAAACTCATTAAAGTTCAATAATTGCTGTGTTAGTCAATGGGAGCAGTAAATGATTTCAACAATTATCGATAACTACACCATGAAAGTTTGATAGTAGAGTATCATCATTTAGTCCTTCCTTGTAAAAGGCTTGAACCCACTTCTGACAATCGAGATATCAATTCTTCAATTCCAAATGAAAATATTTCGAAGATTCATCCAAAGCTAAGGAAAGAAACATCCAATTATCATAATTAATTCTTGCCAACATTGTTTATTATCAGCACATTGTGTCGATAAAATGTTGTCAGTTGGAAAGTAGAACGCAAATATTTGTGTCAGTATAGTAAATTACAGACAAAATATTTTAGTTATAATAAATTATGGGTTTCCATTTCCACACAGTTCAAAAAAGCTTTGAACATTAATGGTGCTCTAGCTTCAGAAAGTATTTGAAAAGGTAATCATAATAAAATATATGTTTGAGCTTTAATTGGACAAAAATTATACACCACAGGAATCAATCAGTGCATAAAAGGAAATTTTCAACAGAAGACGTTAATACCTTAGCCTAATGTTCTCTTGCGCTTAAGTCTTCTGATATTGTTCACAATATAAGCAATTGCTTCTTTCAATGTGGCTTTCCTTCCTTCTTTAAAGTTCCAAAGCTCGCGAATGACATATCTCCCACTTGGATTATACTCATTTAATTCTTTCAAAGCTGCTGTAACTGTCATGTATATCTCGTCTCCCATCTCCTTGAGTTGTTGAATCTTCTCATCATCTTCATCTATAATTTCCTACATCATGTGAGGTCATTGCATATAGTCACATATGAAACAAACCATTCTTGAAGCAAGGAGAAAAGCAAGTTTTGGTTGAATCTTGGAACCCCCCAAAAAAAAAGTCTAAATGACCAGAAGTACACGAGTTACTTCCAACTATAGCATGTAAGTATGGAAACACAATGCGCTTGTCCCATCATCCATCATTTGAGATCAATGCAAATACTTTTATTGCAAAAAGATCTAACCCATGAAGAAATAAATCAGGAAAGATATTGTACATTTACAAGTCCGCCATAATTTATGGACATAATCAATATCAATAATATTTTCAAGAAAATTGGCACAAGTATGATGCAAGAACATAGCAATATAGGGTAAGAACAATGTGCAAACAGTATACCTCAGCATTCCCTCCAGCATCTATTATCTTGAATGGGTGCCACTCAGAGTTCTTTAGATTCTCCTGCCACAAGGAGCATAGAGTGGTGGCCTGCACCTGTGCTTCCTCAAGTGTAAATTTTTGCTTGCATGCATTCTCAAATGGCTTTGGATCAATCTCACCCAGTCTCTTTATTCCAATATTAGTGCGGTGATCCGACATTTGCCAATCCTACAGCCAAAAATAAAAAAAATCTCATCACTGCATTTTCTATTTGCTTTCTAACTGCTCTGTCCAGTAAATACCAATAACTCTACAATTCAAGCAAATAGGATTTGACAATGCAACCATCAGCAATTCTTATTCGTTAGCTGTTCACTCAAAAAACCACATTTTTCTTTTTCCTTATTTTAACTGGTTTTGTCCTATAATGCCTTTACGGCGTACCATCAACAATGGATTTCCATAATCATTTAACATTTTGGACTTCACACATATTCTCAAAGGGAAATCTAGGGATTTTCTAGCTTCAGTGCTTGCGCAAATCACATGCTCAACTAAGTGACATTTAATATAACCTTCCTTGCCCTGACCCAAACCAATTTATTATACCTGGATTAATTTTTTTCGTGCATCTTGTAGTTCATCATTGCTCTGACGCTCTTTTGTGATAAGTGCTTGGTTTAAAGTCTCCATTTCATCCAAATTCTCTACTTTCTGCTCCAACTCATCATTCATCTCTTTCATCTTCTTTTGAACTGCCGCATCATCTTCATCTCCAAGATGCTTCATTACCTGTAATTTTCCTTTCAAGTCCTCAATTTCCATTTCCAACTTCTGCTTAGCATCCAGCTGTTTTTCCAATCGAAGAATCTTACTTAAGGCTTCTTCTTTTTCCCTCTGAAAAATTCATAAATAAACTTATTAAGTCACCAATAAGTAAAGAACAAACTTGGCACAAATTAGTCAAAGCTCAACAGTAAGTGGCACACTTTTTGCTCTTCAACAAGCCTTAGAACATTCTCATCAGCCTTTCTTTGCTCCATGGAAGCCAACTCAAGTGAATTGTTTTTCTGGTCACTCTAGATTAAGAGAAAAGAAAAGAAAAGAAAAGAAAAGAAAATGTCAGTATTAAGCACAAACGCAAAATAATAATGCAACTCTCTTTTGTATCGAGTATTTTAAATAGACCCGAAAAAGCTACCTCTTGTCTATCTTCATCAAGTTTTTGTCTCTCGCGCTCAGTTAGCGCTTCACGCTTGTTCAATTGTTTGCTCCAAGAATCAAGTTTCCTCTTCTTTGTCTCCAATTCATAACTAAGTTTTTCTTGTTCTTCTAAGATCCTTCGAACATTATCACGCGCAAGCCGCTGCATCTTTCTTGTTTCTAACGAACAATTCAAACAAAAAACATTCACTTATCATATCAAATGTAATCTATAATGAGTGAAGAAAAGCAGGTTAGTGTGAAAGGCACAATTTGGTAACTATATTGTTATTAGGGGATCAGTGAGCCAATGAATGTTATTTAAACTTAAATGGCAACCTTGGTTAAGTTCCTCTAATTGGAAAATGGAGGAATGCTATATGATTTTAAAAGATGGCCAACAAGTAATTAAAACCATCTCTTAAGAATAAATTCAAAAGCTAAATCTTAGGTAATTACATCAAGGGTAGAGAGGCAATCATTGGTGGGATATTTGGTCCTAATTATGCCACAATCACAAATCTTCTAGGGGCACATGCTATAGATGATTGTGCAAACTACAAAAGACAGGAACCAAAATGGAGGGGCTAAACACAGAAAAAGGCGCAATACCTTCAACAAATGCATAGTGTAATCTGTCTTTCTCCTCAAGCATCCTGCTAAGAGACATGGTCTTCTCATTGTATTTACACTGTAGTTCACTAAGATCTTCATTTTTCATATCAATTTTACTTGCAAGGTGTGCAACAACAGTATTTTTACTCTCATTATCCTCCTGGACTATGTCAGTAATTGTCCTTAACTTTCCTTCCTTGCGAATATACTCCCCGATCAAACCTCCAAAATCATTATCATCATCACGTGCACACCAACCATATATTTGCAAGCCAGGGTCTGTGTTCCGTGCAATCCAATCTCTTTTACCCCGATGATCAGAATCAAATGCCTTTTCAAATTCTGTGGCATTCACGAAACCATTCCAATCATTATTAAATTTCACTATGGCCTCTGCAGTTGGACTTTGCTCATTCCAGAAAGTATGAACCTCAGAGGGTTTAAATTGAGCAAACCTCTTCAGCCAGTATTTATTATCCAGAAAAGAACCTCTATCCTTGGGGTCAAGTACAATGTTGACAATTATTCCCATCCAAGGCCAGACATAGAGATCCTCTTGCTGTGGGGTCTGATTTACAGGCTCGGGCAAAAGTTTACCTTGAGTTTTATCCACTTCCCCAGGTAGATCATTTTCTAGATACCTAGCAAGAGCAAGGTGGTTCACCTTTTGTTTTGCACTTCTATTAGCAGATCCTTTACCCACTCCTGATGCATGTTGAAGTAAGTCCTTGTGCTTGTAATCTTGTTTCTTCTTTCCAGTACAAAAGGGGCATCTTAATGTCCCATTAACTTGCACTTTGTACTTCCCAGCCCTAAGCTCTTCATATGATTTATCTACATATTCGCTGATTTCAGAATCACTAATATCAGACTCTTCTTCAGAACTGCAGTCCATCTACCTTATATAGAACTCTGCAAATAAATGATGAAGAAGAAATGAGTTCAGCTCTTGATGCAGGCAGAATCAGTAACAGGCAAAGTAGCGAAATAGCATATTAGGAGCAATGAGAAGCAATATTTTAAAAAACGGAAAACAAAACATCACAATCTGATTCCAATAAAATGGGGATTGAATAGATCTGTATAATGCTTCCTATCATGCTCCTGCAACAATTAGTAATCTTTTAAAACAAGCAACTTGGCAACAGAAATCACAAAACATGGGCAACGATGAAAAAGAGAAAGCACTTGGACTTTTGACACCGTTAATAGCATTTTCACTAGAAATAATCAAACGTGTTTCTGAGCATATTTTCCATTATTTGCCTAAAATAGACCAATGCGCATTCCAGGACCAATGCGGCACTGGGATTACTTTTCTAGAAAGTACTTATAGGGTTTGAAAGAAAAGCTTGATAAATGCCATTTAACCAAGTATTTTCAGGCCCCCAGACCTGCCGATGAAAAGCCCCTTCCACTGAAAAGGGCTCACATTCACCCGAAACACAGACTAATCCCCAATTTTCTTAAAATTCAACAAAAACACACAAAAATTTGTTCAAAAACCTAAAAAGAAAAAGAAAAAAAAAAGAAAGAAAGAAAGCTCTCCGTACCCAAACAAAGGTCATTCTGCTCCTAAAACCCTAAATAGGCACATGAAATTTAAGTGCATTGTAAAGATCAGCTACATTCAGTGCTCCTCACTTAAACCGTAAAGATAAATACTGCATTTAAACTTCCGATAGTCATTTTAGCCAATAAATATCAAATAATAAGCAATATTAAGTCCAGATTACTAAGATATTAAGAACGTACTTACAGGATTTTACGTAGAGAGAGAGGATCAGAGAAATATTTAGCAGCTTCAGGCCTTCAGTTAATTACTGAATCCTCTCTCTGAAATGACAACACTCCCCGAGCATGCCCTAGAGGGACGCTTTGTATGATGGTGTTGTATACACGTCATATGATTCAGTGTGTCCATGTCTATGATAAAAAAAAAAAAATAAAGTTTTTATAAATTTTATAATTGTTTTTTTTTAAAGAAAAATAAGAAATCTATATAAAAGAGAAGAGAAGATAGGAAAAGCAAATAATAATTTTTTTTGGATAGAAATATAATTTAAAAAATATATATTTATAATAAAATATATTTAAATAAAAAACTTGTTAATCTTTAAAATTTAAACAAATAAACACTTTAATTTTATAAATTTTAAAAATACATTGATCCTTAATTCCTTATTTATTAATTTATTAGTAGATTATTTTTATTAATATAAAAAAATTAAAAGAGATGAAAATTTAAATTAAAATAATAATAAAATATTCTTTTTTAATAATTAGTTAGTAATTAATAAATAAAAATATATCAGAATAATTTTTAAAAAAATTTAATACTAAAACATTTATTTATCCAAATCTTAGGTCTACGAGTCCTTTTGTCATTAAAGTAAAGGCAAGGTTTAGAAACTGTAACATGATTTATTACTTAAATATCATTGCAATAAAAGTCAGGGTTGTTGGATTTGGACTGATAAGAAGTGATTGGAAAATGGGAATACTATAAGATCGAGCGTGTGTGATTGGCATCTCTTCAGGATTTCTAGAAAGATCAATGTGGACACGTGGCAAATATTACAGACCCTGAACCTTAAGTCTTTTCACAAAAAAAGAGCGAAAAGGCTAAATTTATTGACCCAATGCCATTTATGTTGGAAAAAATTCCGCCAAGACATAACCAAGCCCAGTTAGAGCCCAAATAATATCTAATTGGGTGCATAATATATTACGTGTACATTTATTAATTTGAAAGTAAAAAAATATTTAAATATCTAAAATTTAATAAAATTTTTTAATTTTAATAAATAAAATATATAATTTTTATTATTGTTTTGAGATTTTTTTATGTAAATATTTTTTAGTGCTTCATTTTAAAGATTAGTTTTATCGTTACATAAATTGCAAAATTTAAAATTTGAACATATCATTTAAAATCGAATTAGTTACGCTAAAACATTTAAAATTTAAAATTAAAAAAAAAAAAAATTGAAGCAAACAAAACGAGCAATGAAGCCGAAGACTAAAGCACCGAAACTGTAGGACAAGGAAGCCTCAAACTCAGTTGGTTGGGGTATTATAGGTAAAAGCTTAATCCAGCAATGGTTATTAGGAAAACATCAATTTATGACTGAGATACCAGCAAAGATGAATTAAACCTATAAAAATGCCGCTCTCCTTTCCTTGCCCGCCCGAAGTGACCTTAGCCAACTGAGAATCAAAGAAATTAGCCCTTTTATCTGGATTTCCCTTTTGATATTGATCTTTGGTCCCTTATTGTGGAGTGGATCAATATCGTGGTCCATGGGCCCATTTTTAATTAGACTCCATAAAAAAAATTTTTATAAGCAAAAATTTTAATTTATCTAATTTAAACACATGTTAAACCAATGAAATGGTATCCTATCTAAATTAACAATCTACTATATTATAATAGAAATGATTAAATATTATCAAACTTAGAATCGGCATAAAAATGGTTATCTAATAAAAAGCAAGTAAGATAAATTTTTTTGGGAGATTAATTTAAATCCTTTATCTAAATGGTGATATTAATTCGTGACTTGAATTCAAAATTAATATAAAACAATTATTCAATAAATCCTTTATTATTAAGTTATACCATGGACTGATACCTTCATAAATTATGTTTCTTAATAACTTGCTAACACGAAAACAAGAGCTTTTTGGACAAAAAGACACATGTAGATGCAAAATGCGAATTTAGTTATTGAAATATGGCTAGTGATCTAACCTATATTTTAAAGGTTCAAATATCATTTACTCTTATTTTAATTATTATTTTTGAAAAAAATAAATATGTATATAGGAAGATTATATTAAACTATTTTCTGAATAATGTGATATATATATTTTTTTAATGAATACATTTTATAATTTTACATTGAAAAAGAAAAATAAGTTGTTTTAAGCTTGTAAGAGCAAATAGACAATATCACTTAAAACTTTTGGGGGCCAATGACAAATGCTAGATCTGTATCACAAATGCTAGATCTGTATCACACAGTGCGTTCTTTTAAATATTAAACCTTGACTCTGTAATTAAAATAATTAGTTCTAGAATTTATTCTTTTCATTTATTATATTTATCTTATTAAAAAGAATATCATTTAAGTTGTCTCTATTATTATGAAACATGTTTAACAATTCGGTACTTATATTTGCACTGATAATCAAATTCAGAATGGATACCGTATGATTTACGGACATATATCCATAGAATAGGTGTCTAATCTTAGATATGAATAAACGTCGCAATGATGGTTGAGCGCGTGAATTTCGTCGTATTTAAAGAAAAAATGCTTAACAATTCCATCCCTCAATTTTATAAATTTTAACAAATTACTCCCCTATAAACTAAAAAAATAAGACAAAAAGATAAACATTGTTTCTTTATTTCCAATCTTGCTGAAATGAATCAGCAAAATTCCAATCCATTCAATCTCTATCCAACAAACAGCAACATGTACCCATTGACACACCCTTCAATTAAATAACTAAATTTATCCCAAATCCACTCAATCCAAACATAACCCAATTACATTCAGATTCTGGCCCATGGTGGACGCACACTGACACACCTGAAAGCTGCCAACAATAATCAAGAGGCCAAAACCGGAATGCAATAGAATCTGTCCATGGAATGTAATATGTTAATCAAAATCATTACTAGAATATTAAGTTGTTAACAATGAGATAAGAAAAACCAAGATAACTATTATCTTATGCTGGCTAGTCAAAACATCAGTATTGTTGCTCGAAATGGTCCTTCCTTCTAATAATTTTCAATTAACTAAATTGAACTGGAGATGAGGCATGAATGTTGTACAATTCCTAACCTCGCATATGCTGTGATCATTTATTGTGTAAGCCAGCTGTTTCAGCTGGTTAGCCCCTGAGGTGCACTTACAAATGCAAATGTGTGTGATGAATGAAAATAATTACATCAGCATTTTAGAAAAGTTAATTAATACTAAGATAATTACATGGTTTAAGTAGCTTTTCCAATGCAAATCATTTTAACTGTAAATTTTGAGGAACAAGAAAGCCAAACTAAGAAAAAGGTTCACAGACTCATTGACAATTAAGTGGACTGCTTCCCTCAGTAATATTACAATCAGTCATAAATGAGTAAAGACTTCCAAGTGTTTTTCAATCCCAAATAACAACAATAAAATCTCCTCCATATGCACATGAAACCTTTGTCCAGAAACAAATTCATAAACTACACCGTCCACTTCAATCAAACTGCATCCTGGTATCTTTCTTACCTTCTTATCTAACATTCTATTCCTTACCTTTTCCACTCCGTCCCATTGGTCAGTAGACGCATATATATTTGATAGAAGCACATGCACTCCGCCATGGTCAAGTCTCCGCTCAATCAAGCTCTGAACTATTTGCTTGCCCAACTCAACATCACCATGCACTCTACACGCATTAAGCAATGCACCCAATACATAATTGTCTGGTTCAGAGGGCATCTCCTGCACCACATTTTTTGCTGCTTCCAGCATCCCAGCTCTCCCTAAAAGATCTACCAAACAGCCATAGTGTTGGACTCCAGGATCAATCCCATAAATCTCATGCATGCTATTGAAAATTCTCAACCCTTTATCCACCAACCCCATTCGACTACAAGCGCTTAGGACACCTATAAATGTAATTTCATTAGGCACAACCTCTTCGTGCTGCATTCTCATAAACAACTCGATCGCAAAAGCGCTCTGCCCATGATTTGCTAGTGCTGAAATCAAAGAAGTAAAAGCAAAGACATCCCTATTTGGCATGCTATCAAACACACTACGAGCTGTCTCAATACATCCGCATTTTGAATACATGTCAATAAGGGCGTTTCCCAGAACTCTATCTAATTCTATGCCATTTCTATCAACATAAGCATGTATCCACCTCCCTTGATCCAAAGCACCAAGAGCAGCACACGCTGTAAGAGCGCAGACAATTGCAGCATGATTAGGCCTAAATCTCGAGATCTGCATGCTATTAAAAAGCTCCAACGCCTCGTCAAAAAGCTCAGCTTGCACATACCCAGTGATCATCGCACTCCAAGAAACCACATCCTTTACAGGCATTTGGTCGAACAATTGTCGCGCAATCAAAACTTGGCCGGACTTCACATATCCATTTATCAAAGATGTCCACGTTATAACATTCCGGTTATGACTCATATCAAATAATTTCCTAGCTGGAGCCATGCAATTACAAGTGGCATATAAATGGATTAATCCATTTAACACAAAATCATAAGACTCCCAGCCCAATCTAATGACCTGGGAATGGTAGACTAAACCCATGGACAAATCGAATAGGTCAGCACAAGCTCTAAGAATAAAAGAAAATGTGTAATTGTTAGGGAAAAAATCACTCTCAAGCATTTTTTTATACAGAATAATGGCTTGTATAGATTCATTTTTCTCAGCAAAGCCTCTGATCATTGTGTTCCAAATAAAGGTAGTTCGATATCGGAGAGAAATAAAGAGCCTGTAAGCATGAGAGAGATTGCCAAGGTCGGATGCCACACAGAAGGCGATGATTTTGCCCGAGGCATAAGGGTCCAAAAGAGTGCCTGATACTGTAAGGTGGGATTGAATTTGCTTGATTTGTTTCATGTTGAGGCATTTGTCCAAGAGATACACTATTCTCTGGCTTGCTTTCACTTTCAAATATTTGGTGGCAAACATTAACCAACTGAAACAACCCCCACCAAATTCCAAAATAATTTACGCAAGTGTTATCTTGATCTTGTTTCAACCAAAATAGAAAATCTACATAATTAAAAAATTTTGTCAGAGTATTCCCAAACAAACTCTAAATGTCAGTAACTAATCACTAATTTTCTCAAAATCATACAAAAATTTGTTCAAAAGATTTAAAGAAAAAAACTCCTCTCCATCTTCCCTAACAGCACGACAAACCAATTTGTAAACAAACACAAATTTCCAAAGTTAGCCACAAAACCCTACCGCCAGACCCCAAACAAAGGTGATTCTTCTCCTAAAATCCTAATTGAGCACAAGAAATCTAAGCGCATTGTAAAGCTCAACTATATTCTAACTTCCGACAGTGCATTTTAACTTCCGATAGTCATTATAGTAAGTAATTAACAAATAATAAGCATTGTTAAGTTCAGATTAAGAAATTCTTACAGGAGTTTATATCATGCCCGGTTCCTAAGAATTTCACGTGTTAAATATATTTACAAAAAATACATCTCACACAAGTTTAGAAGTATTCACCAAATAATTTATTTTATTATTTTTAAATAAAGATATCTGTTTTAAAAAATTATATTTTTAAAATTATCTTCTTCTTTTTTTGTTTTTTGCTTCACCCAAATTTTAACTTTCTTATTTATTTTTTCGTATTTTCTCTCACCATCACTGTAATACGCTTTCATCACCATCTATCAACGACAAAATTTTCGATTTTATCAAATATTTTACTAACATTTTTTAGATAATCTCTCCTTACGTTATTTTTTTTTGCAATTAATTTATATTTTTAATATAAAATTAAATTATTTAAATTTATAAAATTATATTTGATATTATATATTAAAAAGAGTGATAATGGTTATGTTACGGAACCTTGGCAAAATATATTGTAGGAACAAAATTTTGGACGCATGCTGGAGCATGGGCTCAACAATCTATTGGGCCACGTTCAAATTTTTTTTTAAAATTTTAAAAATTAATTTTAATTATTTTAATTAAATTTATTAATTTTATTAAATTTATTTTAATATAAAAATAAATTTAAAATAATTCAATTTTATAATTTGAGTAGATTTTTTATTTTCAATTTTTTTACATTAAAATATTATCTAACTATTTAAGATTAATTTTCATAATAGACATGAATAAATTTATTTTTTACTATAAAATTTATTTTATTTTAATATTTAATAATATTTATGTATTAATTTATAATAATAATAATAATAATACCTTAAATATTTAATTAGACAGAAACAAAATTTCTAATACATAATAAATAAATGAAATGACGTAATATTTTTTAAAATTACATGATTAAAATTAATAATAAATATGCAATAAATTTAAGAATTAGTATGGAGTATGTTATTACCATTGTAATATTATATTTAATTATTTTAATTAAATTATCAATTTTAGTGTATTATTTAATTATAAGAACGAATTAATAATTCTGAATTTATGAATATAATTTTTTTATTGATAAAAATTATTAATCACTAAAAATATAACATCGATTAGTTTAGAATTATTATTTTGTTATAATATTGAATTAATAATATATAATTGACTAGTTGATAATTGAAGATGTTTAAGTTGAAAAGAGTCAAGGAGGATCACATTGAGAGAGATGTGATATTGTTGTCACATTTGCGTGAAATTAGATTGATACAAAAAAAATTAACTACGGATCAGCAGATTCTGTTTAGACAAATGTGCTTGGATTATTTTCTTAACATATTGTCAAATTTATTTTTTTGGGATTGCTTGGTATATTACGTACTCCAACATATAGTTCATACCACCGTTACTTGTCAGAATGAGATATGATTTCATATTGGAGGTAGTCTCATGTGATTTAGTCAAAAGAGATTTGTACTTATTATAGGGTTGAAATTTAGTACTATCCTTCATATCCAATCAAGGAGTAATCGGCTTCAAAAATTATATTTAAATGGGACATAGATGATTACTTTGAACACGATCAAGGAAGTATATTACCAGATTGACTTGAGTCAGATAAATGATCTTGATGTGGTGAAGCTATCACTCTATTTTTTGTTAGAGCGTATTATTTATGGTAAAGGATACAAATATTAATCAAGCATATCAATTTTAAAAATTCTTGACGACCTTGATGAGTTCAATTGATATCTGTAAGGTTCAATATACTGAACACGAACTATCAAATCATTACATAATATTTTGACGACATATGTTACTGGCGACAAGAAGGCCGGGCTATAACAAGAAAATGAAAGTCCAAGGAAAAGGACAGTAAGGAAACATAAAGGATTATATTAAAGTACAATCTCCAAGGATTTTCAATTGCATTTCAGGTAAATTATAGTAATTATATTTTATTTTTTCATTTAAATTCGTCCGATACAGTATGATAATATGCCTAAGCAAATTCCATATTTATAAATTTGGATTTACGAAGTTATCGATACACTAGACCTAGATTTGATAAGAAAATTCAATGATCATGTGTCTTGCATTCTACGATGATGTTTGTTGTCAAAAAATATTCGATTTATCAATATTTGTGATCACTTCTTCGGCTCAAATACGGTAAGTCATTTGAACCTTAAATAGATGTTGGTTTTCTATCAATAAATGGATTATTAATTTTTTTTATTTATAAGCACCTATAATGTTCAACATATGGAAGAAATTCCCGAGAAACGGTTTGAGCCATATTATATATGTTACATGAATATAGTTAGTGAACCATCAAGCGAGGAGTATAGTTATCCATTGTCTTCGGACTATCCTACAAGACATCATAGACCGCAGAAGGTTTGTCCCATATGCTAATATAAAATTCAGTTTCATATATTAATATATATTCTATGTGTTAATCAATTTATTCACCTGCTTTAAAGTAGAGGTTGACATCGATCTGTTACTTCGTATCAATAAATTAACGAGATAGTAAGAGAGGTAGTGGCCGAACCAACTATGCTACTACACGATGTAGCTTATGGTACTCTGAACTGAGATCGTGTAGGATATGCACTTCATCTGTAAAGTCTACCATCATATTATTCGCCTCAGATATTTCCAAAAATAGATTATACTATTCCCACACCACCTTTATTTCATCAATCACCTCACATATTGAGTGGCCTAAAGTACAGATCTCCACTGCCTAGTGGGATGGTATATTCCGACCATCAAAGTGAGTTATTGTGTACTATTAATAACTTGAAATCAGATTTTGATAAGTTTACACGAAGACAAGATGAGCATTTGGGAGGACTCGAAGAGCGTGTGCAATAACATAAGGAACGAACAACATGAATAGAAGATGCTGTTTATAGTTTAGTATATGACATACGACATATGCATAGTACTATTAACATTCAATTCTATATTTTTCTAAATTTTAATATCTTTGAATTTAAGTCTATTGATGATTTTTTATTTCAATTGTCATAGTTGGATATAAATTTTGATGAACTTTATTTGTGATGGAATTGTGTTGTTCATCCATTATTTTAGGAGTGTGTGTTTTATGATGTAGACAATTTTTTAGTTAAGCAATATTATAGGCAAAACTCTGTTGGATTTTTTTTGTCTAACATCCTTCTTATTACTTTCTTTTCGATGCAAGAATCAGATGTTGGTACAATGGAGGATTTGGATGCTGAAGATATAGTTGTCGATAAGTATAATAATATAGTTAGCGAGGAGGTGACGGTTGAAGATAGTACCATTCACGACATTGGAGTTGTAGATGTTATTGATTAGAACATAGGAGCTTTTGATATGATTGCAAGTCGTTTTAGTCGTGTATACAAGCCTAGTACCCATACACGGACACCCTTCACAAATTCTATTAAAAAGGGTAAGTTATAAAATAAGCGATCAATCAACTATTAAGTGTACACTCAAGAGCTTATTCTGGACAACTTATTTGCTTATTTCAATTCATTGATGGCCAATGAGGATAACTATATTAACGACAATATCACATAAATAACTCCTTATTAGCTTAGTATCATAAATATAATAGAGTCATGGTTAGAGAACACTGTAAGTATGTAATATGTAATTCTTTATGTAAAATTTTACTGGTATTATAATTAATATTTGTGTTTTTGATTTTGTCGATAGCACATTATTGAGTACATTGATATGTCAGTTTACCAGTAGTTAACATTTAGATTTACATTCTCACAAAATTGAACTGCAGTCTCAATCATGTTTTATGTAAGTTTTGATCGTCATATTTAACCTATATGTAAACATTAATAAAATATTAGTGCTTATAAAGGTATATATACATGCAGATGTTGCTTCAGACTATATGAACGTGATTTCAGGTCGATTATCTATTGTACCATAGATTTTATGCGGATACCGATGTATATAGTTTCATGCATGGAAGTGGATAGTAGTTGTTGGGCTAAGTCTAACTAGAGATGTTAAATCAAGCGCTTATTAGAAGGTAACCCAATGTGTTTTTGTTTTTGTTCTTGGTTTTAAATTTTTTTAATGATTTAATATTGTTATTTAATATAATATTGTTTCATGTTATTATAGGAGTCAAAGTTCCAACAGAAAAGCTCAATGACTGTTTGCAAAAAATCAAGCCAGAAAAGAGTTTTTCAGTACTCGGAGCATCGAGAATAACTTGCTGTATCAGACTATGAATTTGTTGGATCGAGAAAAAAATTCCATGCAATGGAACACAAAGCCTAAATTTAGACAGCAGCAATATAAAAAAGAAGAGATGATGATGTTTCGATTCACTCAAGTTAGGAGGCAAAATTACTCTCACCTCCCAGGTATTCTTTCAAAGAACCCATGGTTATTTTTGTTTTGCATTGAGAGCGATGAAAACTTTTAAGTTTGGGGGAGTGTGAGTGATCTGTTAGATTTTCTATTTGTAACTGACTATCGTTTAAATTTCTTTTGGTTTAGTCATTGAGTTGGGCTATTATTTGAGAAAAATGAACTTTTGATTTTTATGGTTGTTTTTTTTGTTTTAAATTTTAATTATTTTACATAATGAAGTATCTTTTTAATTTTATGTTCTATGTTTTGTTGTTATGTTAAAATGTGTGTGCATGTATTGTGCAGTCCATTGTAGAAATCTCAGACATCCTTTTTATTGATTTCATGAATTTAGAATTGGTTGGTTTTATGGTAATGAGGAATACATTATTCAATGTGGTAAATTTCATGTTTGCCTTAGGAAAATTTTGTCAGATTTATAGTCAAGGGTAGTAAATCAGACTATGCAAACTCATCTTATCCATAAAAAAAAAATTTGGATTCAATCTACTCCTCTATTTTGAAAGTGCCTAGTAACTGGGGATATACAGTTCAGAGATGGGTACACTCACGTCAAACAGTGTTTAAAAGTAAATAAAAGTATGCAAAGCACTTTAGGCTTTCTAAATAAGTTAATGATCGGGGGTATGCATTTCGGAGATGGGTATACTCGAGTACTGAGACCGAATTAGAGCCTAAAGAAGAGTTTGAATCTGTTCATAAAGCAGAAGAGCAAAAGCAATATATATATATTCATACATGAATTTAATGTTGTCGTTTCTTTTATCAAAGAGTTGGATGAGAATTTTGTTTGTGGAAAGTTGAGTCTGTCTTTAATTTTAAGTCTGTTTAAATGAATTCTAAGGCATTTCTTTTGATTAATCTATTTAACTTAATGCTTACCTAATTACACAAAGAAACCTCTTTAACTTTAGAGTCAGGGATCAATGATTTGGACATTGGTGCATTCTGGTCTGGACTGGACAGAAGTTTGGTTTGCTTGAATGATTTTTAGAAGTGTTTGTTTTGTTTTTAACTATGGGGTTTCCTCAGGACTAGCAAATACTAACTTTGGAGGAGTTTGATAACTTGATTTTTATCAAGTTATTTCTATTTGATTTATACTATTTTTCGTGTAAATTCTAGTGTGTTTTTATGAGTTTAATTGTGTGTAGGTTGTAAGAGAAAATTTTGTGAAGAAAGCATGAATTTTGATAAGCTTAAAGGTGTATGGAGCTAGTTCTCTTGATGCAACAAGAAGAAACCCAATGCAGCGAAGTTTGGAGGTCTTTTTCCAAGATGTATTGAGATATTCCTCGATGCAACAAAGGGAGGTTCGATACAGTGAGCGTGCTTGTGATACAATGAGAGCCAGACCCCAGTTTTTGAAAAATTTTTACCCAGTTGCTGATGTAGAGAGGAAATTTTTGCTGCATTAGTGCGAGTTTTCGATGCAACGAGAAGAAACCCAATGCAATGAGATTTTACAGAAACTTTCTGTTTAAGTCAAACTTTAAATTTTTTATTATAAATAAAACTCCTAGGGCTTCGTGTTGGGGGAGGACGACCGCCAACACTCTTGAAAGAGAGAGAAATATCATATTTGGCAAAGAATTCCCAAAAAACACAAGAGAATTGAAGAGAAAGAGAGGCAGAAAACCAGTTTGAAGAAATAGAGTTTTCTGAATCGAGTTTGTTGTTTTTATTTCTTTTCTCCAAAATTCTAATGTTTATATCTGCTATTCTTCTTGTGAATTCACTGAACATCATGAGTGGCTAAGTATTTTCATGCTTACGGGCTAAAAGAAACTCTTGTGATTTATGTTTGGAAGTTGTTTTGGATTAATAAAGTTTTATTCATAAATTTATTTGTGTACCTTATGCTTAA
>JAVXUL010000011.1:4894506-4905463 GCA_035590515.1 Trichilia minutiflora | reverse complement strand
TATTTATATTTGATATTTATTTTATATTAAATAAATAATTAGTTAAATAAATTAAATTTTATATTAATTAATTAAATGGATTGAATAGATTGGATTGAGTTAATGATTCAATCATATTGTGTTATATCATCTATTTAAAAAATAAATGACACAATTAATAAATGGATGATACGATTATTAAACGGATGACATGATTAATAAATGGATCGTATTTAGATTGAGAGTTCTTGATACGATTAATAAATGGATCATATTCAGATGAGTACAAAAAAATACTATAAGTTCATTGATACGACACGAATACGACACGTTTATCCGAATTGACACCCTTACCTATAAATATGAAAACCCTGCATTTCAAAGGATAAACCGACCTCTTAACTACTCCATTCAAAAGGTCTAAATTATTCTTATAATCTTGTTTATTCTTCTCAATATTCAACTTTAATTAAAATTAATTGACTCGAATAATAATATTTCAACTCACCCAATTATAAGAGTTGGTCTTGATTAATGAAAGTAATTTTAGATTAATCATCTTTATTAGCATATATTAGTGTTCCATGGTGATACATTTTATCCATGGTGATACATTAGCATAAAATAAATAAATTTTATTCATTTTTTTACCTTAAATTATAAATTTAATTAAAATAAAAAACAATTTTCCCACATACAAAGGGCAACATCAAATGATAATGATGATGATACATTACTTTTTCTTTAAAAAAAAATATCCAAAAACTAATCTCTCTTCATTATTTAACAACGTACCCCACTATGTACCATAATTACTCAAAAGTTACTTTCTTCCAAAAATTAATTCAAAATTTTTATAATATGATAAAAATACGAATCCAACAGATCGATTGGCAATCTTGCAATTTTAACCAACTCAAAACCCTGATATTCCCAATTCCATTTATACATATACATATACATAAAACCAACTTTAGTGTAAATTAAAATTTCCGGTGTGGCACGACTTGCCGCCGGTGGTGCCCATAAACAGAAGGTTCTCATTCTCTTCAGATTTGAACTCATAATTTAAACATAAAAATAAATTTTTTATTATCATTTCTAAATTTCTATCAATCTTTTTCTGGGTTTGACACGTTTTACTTGACTTTGATGTGGGTTGAAAACGACCCAACTATCATTTTTGTCAATAAAGATTTACCATATATATATATCATAGCTCAAGCTCTTACCATTATTTTTTGTAAAATAAAATGTTGTGTAGAAAAAATTCAAGCTTTGAGGACAGAGGATCTGTGCCAGTGTATCTCAACGTGTATGATCTAACACCCTTCAATGGTTATGCTTATTGGCTTGGCCTTGGAGTTTATCATTCTGGTGTTCAAGGTTAGTTTCTGTTTTGAAGTATTATCAGAAATTTTGTTAAATTCTTTTCTGGGTTTGTTTTAGATCTGGTTTTGAGCTTGTTAGATCGTTTGTTGTTGTTTATGGTAAACTTTTGAAGTGTTGTATTGCTTTTGTTTCTGTTAAATGGCTATGGGGTTGGATCTGATTGTACTTAAGTAAATTCACTGTCTCAAACTTGTTCTGTTTCGTTCATGAGGATATGCAAGGAAAGTAATTAAGTTCAAATTTTGAACTTTTGATGCATTCTGTGATTTGGTTTTGTGGGCAGCAAACATTTGAATTCAACTGAGCTTAGAAATAATGTAGTTCAGAAAATCTGTATTACATTCTGGGTTTGTCACTGGATGTGATTTCAGTTCATGGAGTTGAGTATGCATTTGGAGCTCATGAATATCCGACAACCGGAATCTTCGAGGGAGAGCCGAAACAGTGTGAAGGATTTACATTTAGGAAGCCGATTTTGATTGGAAAAACTGATATGGGACCTTCGCAAGTCAGGGCAGTGATGGAGGGGCTTGCAGAGGATTATAGAGGAAATGCTTATAATTTAATCACCAAGAACTGTAATCATTTCTGCAATGATGCTTGTGTTAGACTCACTGGAAACCCAATCCCCAGTTGGGTCAATCGCCTCGCCAGAATCGGTAAGGCCAAGTTTTACTGCCAATTATTTTTGTTTTGGAAAATCGGTTGTTCGATTGAATTTGAACAAGAAAAATTGGATCATGAATTAATTTACAGTTAATTACTGCAATATTGTCTTGAAAAGTAGTCTATGTTGATTAATATGTTACTGAAAATTTGAAATGTACAAAATACAAAGATTCATGTCCAGAATGATAGAATTAAACCGATGAATTTTGCTTTCACATGTCAAAATGAAACTGTTTCCTTGTTGATGCTTTGATTCGATTGTTAAAATCTTTTGGAGTGGTATGAGACATTCGCGGTTAAATGGCGTGAACACCTAAAGTGGGCAGCATTTGCATTTAAGTACTTTTTTGACATATTTTATTTCGAATATTCTTCAAAATTTCTGGTCTCTAATGGACTCTTTCTTTTGACATTAATTTATGATTGTCATTCTTGGTTTCATTTTGATTCACAAAATGATGGTATGCAGTGCTTTTAATTTATGATATATTTTGCAGGTTTTTTGCTCCATTGTGTTCTTCCACCTACTTTAAATTCAACCAGAGTTCGGCATCACAGAATAGAAGATAAGGTAGATGAAGGGGAGAAGAAGAAATTGACAAGTGAATCAAACAGGTTCATATCTTCTAACTCTACTTCATCTCCATTATCTTCACCTTCCGGCATTCAAGTACGTGGTAGAAGTAGAACTAGAACCAGACGATCACTCACTCCATCTTCACCATTGTTTCTTGGTTCTTCATCATCTCGATGATCGAAATGTTCTTACAGAGACATTTTCCTCATTTTTTGAAATTGTTCATTGAAAGGCAGCAAAAGGAAAATTCATTCTTTCTTTTGATTTTATGAGACTAACGTTCCATCGAGAGAACCTTGCAGGCATACTGCAAATGTTGTATATGTGTATGCCTTTTTTCTTCTGTTTCTTCTCTTTTGCAGTGTTGTGCCTCTGCAATTTTATCAATTCAACCTCATTTTCTGCAACAAGCTATTACCTTTGCAAATTTTGTATAGTATTGCACTTTGAGTAGTATATGAACTTGAGTTTCCTGGTTATTAAGATTGTGGGGGTTTGACATTAATCCCTAATCTAGGCCTTGTGACAAAAAAAAAATCAAAAAATTTAAATACTGTACATTCCCATTCGGTGAAAAGATTGATGTTGATAGAAAGTGAGAAAGTGAAAATTTATCTAAGCTTCTGTAGAAATGGAAGCGATGCTCTAAAAATGATAATCCCTAGAAATAATTTTTCTCATGGCTTAATCATCTTTCAGAATTTTCCTGAGAAAAAGCTGAATGCTATGACCAGGAATAATATCTTTATTCTTTAATATGTTCTCTTTACATCATGCTATCCACTTTTCTCTGTTCCTCTTGTTTAATTTAGATGTTATGCTTGTGTGGAAAGGGGCATAAGATGGCAGCTTTCTATCAAGGTTTTCGCTTTTTCGGTAGAAAATATTGAGCTTTCTTCTTTCGGTTCTATTGACGTTCAAAGAGTGATGACAACAAACCGCCGAGTCCAAGTCCTTGGACGGTTGGACCTTTGCTATTTTAAGCTTTTTCTATGACCAACCCATTTGGAATGATGAATTTTAAAGAAATATTCAAAGTTGAGGCGCAATAATTTTTTATCTACACTTCTTGTGGAAATGAAATTGCTAACAAAAACAATATAATATAAGTTGGCCATATTAGCTACCAAGTAAAAATAAATATTTTGTAGACTTAGCATACAATAAAATTTATATTTGAATAATAAAATTATCTATGTTGATTACGAATATAATCTCAATTTTGCCGTTGGATGGACTAATAATATTTGAATTGGCAAGTAAGCACGCTTTGAGACTGAATCAATATAATATTTTGAGCTCAATTTTCATATTACAGGCAGTGGGAAGAAGCATTCTACCAGTGACATCTCGTTTTCAATGTGTTTGTATGTGTCCTAAAAAAACCACCTTGCCTAAATTTAGAATCATGATACATGCTCAGAACTCGCCATTTCAAGTTCAAATTATTTCACATTCATTGAGGAGAAAGTCTTATGTCAGACTATCTCACCTTGGGATAGACTAATTAGATGATATTACCTTAGTTTTTGATGGGACCAAGGTAATCGAGGTGAAACTCGCATATGCTTTATTATGTCACATCGATCTTACTGAAGACGACGTAGCAACATTCGGTTGATCCGTCTCACTAAGCAAACGGTGAGGCAAACCCCCCTAAAATTATCTTTATTGAGACGGAGAATGCGAAGCAAGTACAATAGTATGGGCAATCGAATGCAATAGTTAAGGTTATGTCACTGTGCATGATAATCACCATATACCATTAACGTTTAGGAGCATATTCGCATTTAGTAATCTCATCCCAAAAACACTATAACTTCAAAGTTATAACAGAAATCACAGCACTTCGTATTAAACATCACTACCATCTTTCACAGAATGCAATTGCAAAGACAAAACTATGTTTCTAAAATACCATATCACGGTCATAAGGATGTTCTCAAGCTGCTGTATAGTTATGACGGATTGATGACCGCAGCAGAAGGTTTGTCTGGCAAAAATGACCGAAGGCAAAGCAGATATTGTGAACAAACATTGAAAAGGAGCCAAAAAGGAACGAAAATCAGGGAATTAATGTGTCAAAGAGCCATATTAGCACTCATGGAATTAAATGAAAACACTCTTTGATGGTAGGAACAATGATTACTTAGAAGGTACATGACATCAAATAGCTGGGTCGGTTTGTTTTGTGTGTTTTGAGAGCAAATTTAAGAAAGTATTTAATAACACCAACTTCTAGTAAAGTTAGCAATTTTTATATTACTATGTGACATTTAAAACTTTCATTCTACAACAGCTGTGGCTTAAAAGCCATCACACCACAATACTAAATGGATACTACATAAAATGGAACAAAAAACACCAATCGTACCACGATATATATCCACAGTTTGTTCACACATAAAATAGCAAACATCAATGAACACCGCAATTACTTGCCATAAATTATTAAAAAGTTGCCACAGTTTTGATGATGAAAGAACTAAGAAGAACAACAACCAGCATTGAGAGTGTTTCCAGCATATCCACAAAATTTAAGGCTGATAAGTTTGCATATGAGCTTTATGTTCGGACACTGAAATAAATACAAAATTTGTATTGGAAAAACAAAACATAGCTGGAGTGAGATTGGTTTGTGTATTTTCAAATATTCCTGCGAAAAGATCAATTACAATAGAAGTATCAAAGAATGAAGCACTTGTGCTTTGCTAAAATGTAAAACAATTTCTAAGCAAGCAATTGTAGAACAAAAATTCAACACCACCTACTTCAGTAAAAATGGCAGTTAACAGCTGAGAATTGGGTCTGTCAAAAGAAGCAGAGTTTATGCCTGCTTTTCCTTCATCCATTCTACAAAATTGTCCAGGACCAATGGCCAAGCAAGGTTTGGATCGTAATTACTAAAGTCTGGGAAGCTTATCTGCCAATGGAGGAAAGAAATCATCAGAGGGTCAAAGTACAATATACGGTATTAAAAAGGCTAAAAAGCTAGGGCATTGTTTTTATGCAAATCCAAATACAAAGGAGCAAGTAGAATCCTAGACAAAACAAAAGGAAAGCTCATCTCCTCAGTCTTTTTTTCTCTGTTTACCTCAAGGACAATCTAAATTCACCACACATTATTTGTCCCTAACGCTAATACCTTTATCCACATTATACAGGAAGAAATCTTGTGAATAACAAAACTCTCGTAAAAGTTAACTGCAATCACAACTGGCTTCCTTCCACTACCTGGCCCAAACCCTCCAAAAGGTGGGGCATCGTTTGCTATCATAGCTTCATGTTTAGAAATGCCATAGGAATCTGGCAACAAACATGATTACAAGGCTGTGTTACTTATGCAGATTAAGGAATACTTTCTTCGAGTTAGACTCCAAGCAGAGTATGGACAATAAATACATTTTATTCACATCAGCATGCATGTGTACGACTTGTAAGAAAAAGTAAAAAAATTTAGATAAAAAAGATCTTTTCTCAATAAAGCTGATCCTAAGTTTATCATGCATTTTAAACTATTAGTTGATGAGAAAACAGCTAAACATGATAATTAATAGCAATAGATTACAAAACAGGGAGTAGACTAAGAAAATACCTCATTGCAAAACCGGAAAAATCCCATCCACTGATCCAAGTTTATGACCTTATAATCAGTCTGAACCTGCATTCAGAACGTAACCATTCTATGACAAATGTTCACTATTGTCAATTTTTTTTCCAGCTTTGGAAGACAGCACAAAGGAATTAGCATTATAAATGATGAACTTGTTCACCCCATGCTTATGAAGTTGTCTAGGTTACTAATGCATAAAACTGCAGAAAGGTGAGAAAAGAACATTTCAAGTCATCAATTGAACTCCAGTTTCCCCAGAAAACATGCTAGTAGTTAAACAATGCAACATGTAGGCTAATAGACCAGAGGTATGTTGAACTCATAACAATAAATTATTATTTTAAAAAATTAATGAAAAAAAATTTATCATGCTAGTAGCTAAAATCAAAATGTGATCATACCTTTAGAAAAACATTAGATGCTGGGCTATAAATTCAAAGTATCCAGCAATTGCATTCAGTTGCATATCTGAAGACATACAATAAATATAGCCACTCACCTTCAGATATTCAATCAAATAGTCAACCTGGGCTCGAAATTGGGATCCTAAAACAAGATCCAGTAATTCACAGATGCTCTCTATGTCTACACTCTTCTGTTTCTCCTCTGAGAGAAAACATCATAAAACAAAATGAACACAAAAAAGGAAGCAGAACAGGTAATTTCTTAATTCTAACTCCATGTAGCTTTAATATTGTCATACCTGTCAAGCAATACCGGAATGCATAAGAATAGAAATCTGCAAAGTTTGATGGCCTCCTGACCTTTCAAAGACAAAAAGAAAATATTAGAACCTATACAACATTCTATACAACACAATTAAGCATCATATACACATAATAAGCACATCAAATTAGCAAGTTCTCAGAGATGAAGGCAGATAGTATATTTTACCTCTTTCTCCAACTCAGGAAGGGCCTTCTTTAATTTATGTACAGTGTCAGCTCTCAGCCCTTTGAGGCCCCGTCTCCATTCCTCCTATTAAAAAAAATAATAAAAAGGTTGTAACACCATTCTAACTGAGAAGGCAACACCAAAAACACATAATGATTCACAACATAGTGGTTGAAAACAAAAACATATCTCTATCAATAACATTACCAGTTATTCAATATGACATCTACAATTGTGGACATGCTCAATAACGAAGGACTAAATGACAGCTGAAAGATAAGTATAGAGGTTTGAGAGATATTTCCCTTTCTGTGACTGGGGAAGAATAATACCATTCTCGAACAGAATAAATATCAAACAGGAGAAACTAGTCCGACAATATACATTTTTTCGAGCAATTACAAAGCCCATTCACAAATGAGGATGCAGACACACAAACACCAGCAAACCTTACATGACATGGAGAGCAATTAAATCCACACGTAAATGCCTTTGTTTAAGAGCAAGATAAATGAGTTTGAAGCCTTGGAAAGAGACAAATCATAAAAAATACCAATGTTAGGATTGCATCAGGTCCTCTCATAGGACCAACCTAGACAATAGCACTATTTCCACATGGTACAACAAACAAAATAATTTCATCCAATGCAAATGCAACTTAAAAGGACTTGTCCTTGCCCTGGAAAGATACACCAAGAGAGGAAAACTGCTTAAAATTTTGAGGTCTTATCTTGGGAGAATTAACCGTTCATCATTCACAATTTTTCCACAGCAACACTTATGGTGTTGCATTTTTTATTTTTTTTTAGAGAGTGACTCACACTTTTCAAAGTGTCTGTGGGCTTTGGGGGTGGCAATTTTCAACAGAATCTACAAACATGCATCAAACCAAACATTAAGCTGGTAATGGAACTGATTTTTACCAGCACAAATTGTTAAATAAACAATATGAGTACAATTGTATAAATGAAGGATGGAAAGTCAAATAACAATCCTGTTTAATTAAGATAAAATAGAAAGAAGAAACAGTAAATAAGGCTTCAGAAGTAAAAAATCAATCTTCCTTACCAGAGTAAAATACCCCTGCTTTTCAGCTTTCATTTTCCTGATATGCATAGTCCATCAGTTTTACTATATAAGCTTGATACGCAAAGTTAAACAAGAGGTATGAAATGGCTATTTACGTGACTTACCAGGCAAAAATCAAGATCCTGACATCAGTATGATTGACTTCCAAATCTGAACAAAGACTTTCAATTCCTTCGGGGCTGTTCATAGAGTATATATAAGATCAGCAATTATTCACAAATCCTTCAAAGAAAGAAAAAATACGACATTATGAATGATACAAATTGGCAGACTTTAATAGATAGTCCACCTTATTTGCACTTATTTAGGCAGTCATAATCTACCTAAATTATGATAAAGCATAGTGTTCTTTTAACTACAATTTCAATAGATTTGTTAGGGCAACAAAAACCACATTTTCTCCAAAAGGAATGATTTTATCCATTTTCATGGACAGCAGCTAAATTTACCTCTGTTTATCACTTACAGTTTACAGCACAATCTTGTCTCTGAAGATATCATACATACCAAGACAATGACAATAATATCTATCTAAGAACCAATCCAACAATTCCGTGATTTCTACACGGAAAACATCAGAGGAAAAACAAGCCTCTTTTGCACTTTATAGCAAATTAAGCCTTTGGCTGGGTGGTTTTGTACTCGTCTAAGCAAGCCACCTTATTTGGTCCCTACACATTCGACTCTCGGTAGGCAAGGGGCCACTTACCTTTGTTCAAGAAAAAAAAAATCTGAAATTCAATCCACAACTGATCATGCAAATTGCAGTAAAACATAATACTGCCGGAATTGCAGAAAACTTTAATGTAAATAACAGTGCCATAAATTCACTTTCATAGAATAAAATATATACTTACTCAATCATGCCAGAAGACTTATTCGCATAGGTATAAAACAGGTTATCTGATCGTTCCATCTCTTTCGAGGATGCTTTACTCGAGGCTGAGAAAAATGAAATTCTAGACAAATATAAAAATCTACTGACAATTCAAATAATGCTTACTGAAACAAAATACGTAAACAAAAACCGTTAAAGGCATGTGAACAACGCATTTATCAACTAAGAAAATTAAAATCTCAGCTTCCTATACGGAAACAGCTAAGCCCGACTTTTAATTAAGCTCTATAATTGGAGAATTTCATGATGAGCCAGCTTCAGAATATTCAAAATTGTATCGGAATCCCTAATCGGTGCACACCATAGACTATAATTGAAGATTTAACACAATTAAACACGCTTTTTCAAAATCAGAAACTTATAAGCCCATCTTTTGCACTGTTTGGTTTCAAATTGAAAAGAAAAAAGAACAAAAGAGTATAGATTCTTGCCATCGAAACAACCTTAGATTGAATTAGAAATGAAACTATCAGGATTTGACAAAATAATCATAATCGAAATCAAAAATAAAAATAAAAAATAAAAAATAAAAAGAAAGAAAGAAAGAAAGAAGGACTACCAGAGCGAAAGAGATCCGTGGCTTCGGTTGAATTAGTTTGACCCGTTTTTCTCGATATAGAACGACGCATCTTCATCAACAACATGAAATATGAGTAGATTAATCAGAATTTCATTTTCTATTTTTAAAATAATAAACAATTAAATGATAATTGCAGGAAACAAAACATAAAAATAGAAAAAACGAAACGAATTGAAATGATAGGTTAGAAAAATTACAATTTGTAAAAGTAGAATCTCGGAAGAGAGAGCGAACAAAGAATCTTCCTTCGTCGCTTCTAAAAGCAGCTGCTGCTACTGACTCACTGGTTTGTAGCGCCAATTTGTGGAGAGAGCTTTATTTAACCTGTAAATTTTGTTGAGGTTAGTTTTGGATTGGATGGTTTTTATGCTACGGTTACAGTTGTACTTATACTACTAAATCGAAGAAGTTCGTTTTCACGTGTGAACTGAATGAAATCTCATCCCTTCTCGAATGTGTTTCCATTCCCACCTGAGTCTCCTGAATTTATTTATTTATTCATTCAATTAATATATTTCCCCTAAATTATGAATTTTTAAAAAGTAAAATTTATAATTCATTTAATTTAAGAGTATTATTTTTCTTTATAAACTCAATAATATTTATTTATTTATTTATTTATAAATGTTGATGCATTGTAATGATTGATGATGGACTATGGTGATTTCTTAAAAGCAAGTGTATAATAGATATCATACGACATTTGAATTGGTCGTTTTAAAATTTCAACCCTAAAATTATTAAAATCCATAATTTTAACTTTGATGATTCGCAATCCAAGTTAATAATCACTTTATTAAAAAACCATAAATAAGTATTTTTATGCGTATCAGTCGTTCGTTAAATTTAACAGCTATAATAATAACTCCATTGCATGTATCAAGTATCAAAGTGTCAAGTATTTGATCGGACAAAACTACGATTCTTTGTTGGGTCTTTTTGTACATTTTTCATGCGTACCAGCTGTCAGTTGAAAGGACCAACTCCTGGATTGAAAGTATTGGAAAGTGCATTGTATGTACGAAATACGAAAATGACAACTCTTGGTAGAGGTGTCTAACGGACCGGGTCGGTCCGTAAACCGGCCCGTCAAAACTCAGACCTGAATCGGTCTGGATTATTATTCACATGGTCCGGGTCGGTTCGGGCTAATATAAATGATCCGGTCCGGTTCCAGAATTCTGAAATCGCAAAACCGGACCGTAAAGGGCCCGGAACCATTCCGGGCCCTTTTTCTGGGAACCGGAACCGCCGGTTCAACCCGGG
>JAVXUL010000011.1:4871968-4894406 GCA_035590515.1 Trichilia minutiflora | reverse complement strand
GATTAATTCAACATAAAATTAATTTAATCAAAAATTAATTCAACATTTGTATCATCAAAAATACATTAAATACATCAGTCCCAGAATACCTAGAATATGCTTAACCGAAGATAAGACTCACTTGTCCCCCTTAGCCTCATGTGATTATACATCCTATAAACACATCTATTAAGACCTATCATATATATAATCATGCAACAACCATAGAACGTAATATAAAATAATATATTAACATGAATGGACTCTGTCCATTGAACCTCTAAAAAAATGCTCTGTGCCCGAACATATATATATATTATCCAAATCCATTACATACATATATGTACACTACCTAAAATCCAAAATATGCCAATGTCGATAAAATATATACTAGGGTTCTAAGCCTACTTAACATCTGAGTATGTACAATGGACTCATAAACCCTATAACTGCATGATGGTATCTTACTCTACTGATTTGCCTTTTGACGATCCACTATATATTACTAGTAAACCTGCAAAATTGGGGTGAAAAAGAGGGGTAAGTATAAGAAAGACTTAATGAGTGGAACAGAAAAATATGAACAATTAAATCTAGAAATAAGTATGATTAATAATCCATCTAATGATTAATACAATCATAGGCATAATCATTCACATGAGTAAAATTACATAACCATTTAACCATATAACATATACATATCATCTTTATCTGGTCCATGTTCAGAACTATGCACTTGATCGGACAAAGGGACAGTCCATGCCAAAGGCGATGCACTTGACAGGACAGAAGGACAATTATACCTGGATCCATGAATCAAATCTATAGCATACACACACGCATGCAATCATATCTGTAAGTTATATATACAAGCATAAATCCAACAACCATGTTAGGCCTCCTCCTGGCCTTTACTCAATTCAACACGTCAGCACTTCCAAAATTCAACAATCACACAACATATAAATAACCGTAGCCATAACTTCATCTGTAAACACAATATATATATATACATCATACATATAACAAACATTAAAAAAATAATTGTTCAACTCACAAGGCTTGTTATCAAAAAATGGATGCAATTTGATCACTGAGGACTCGGTGGTCGCTCTCTTGAAGTATCTATAAAACGATATCATTAATATTGTTAGAATGATTCGAATAAAATACTTACAGATACATAGATAAAAATAGCAAATATGCCCAAATATAACCTAAAAGGAAGCCTACATAAGTAATATCACTCAAGATGTGATGAATATTAATTCGGATAACGTAAGTATGCATGATGGCATCAAAGTCTTAACTTAATTTTAATGACAGGGCTTCACAGAATAGCCACTTTCCTGAGTATCGTGTGAACACGTATAACTATATATCAAGCTAAGTTTTGGATATGTTATACCTCTATGTCTCTAGTTTCCATAGCCACTTACGGTACCTCATTCGGAGTTAAATAACTAAACTTATGCCCACACGAACAGATACTGTTCAGGCAAAATTCCATTTCACCCTCAAGGTGAACCAAAGCTTTTCTCAAGCAACCAAGCCTAAACCATATTACCCGCCACTTATACAGGTCATTTATGATCAAAAGCACAAAATATTTGTAACTATCATTCATCTCTTTCCTTGGGATTTTAGGATTTCCAACTACAACAAGCTTTAATCAACTCAATACTTATCATTAGTAAGTTCATAAGCATCCTAGACATACTCCTTTTGCATTCATAAACTCATATCATCATGGAATCAAAATACCCAAATTTGGATTTTATAAACCCTAAGTAAATCAAAGAAATGAATAGAACATCTTACCTTAAGCAAGCTCTAGATTATAATTTTAAAGTTGATTTGATGATTGGAAGCTTGGTATGACCAAATTTGAAAGAAAAAGAACCTAGGATTTGAAGAGAGATAACAATCTAGTTGAAATGAAGGAGATGAAAGGGAAGGGACTTATTCACATCCTTGACCCAAATTTGGGTGTTGGAGCACCTATTTATGGGTTGGGACACCCAATTGTGGGTTGGAAAGCCCAATCATTACTGGCCCATCACTAGTCCTATGATTTTCTTCTTTTTTAACCCATCATGTGGACGATTCAGGCCTTATTATAAACATAAAAGTTGTATCTAAATGTCTTATGTTTCTAATGGTTCAAGAATCATTGCATTTAGAGTTTTCTACAGAAAGTTATGCCTCAAAAACCAAAAGGTGCGCAAAGATATACTGTCAACCAGAGGACTGCAACATTCAATTGTTTGGATCAGAAAATGATTCAATCGAGGAAAATGGTAAACATAAAAATTGTGCATTATTATGTTAACTTTCTATGGAAAAAAAATTCATCTCAATCGGAGTTTGATAACCTATAATATTGTCAAAAAAACTATAAAATATTCACCAGTATATTATCACTCATATTAATTTTTCAATTTATACTATAACGATACATTTAAAACACAGGATATTACATATGACAGGAATTGAGATGATTCAGCAAAGAGCGGACAAGAAATACAATTCGTGAGTTAAGAGTACAAATTTTATGCTTATGTGTGTTTAAACTCTGTCCAAAGTTTAGAAGCTACCCTATCTGCATAGCCCGGTGTAATCAAACAAACTCATTGATTACTTAAAATGGCACAAAAAGTGACTAGAAAAATCTCGATAAAAGAACTCGAATTTTTCTTTGTCCAGTTGGATAATAGTTTGAATGGATTTATAAGCGAGCTAGTCCAAAGACTTTAAGTGCAACTCTTACTTTTTACTTTCAAACTATTTAGGCTGAAAATTACTCGCATTAATTAATTAGGCCCAATGGGGAGGTAAATTTCTACCATTCCAAACAAAACATGGAGCTCATAAATTTCGACTAGTATTAAAAAGCCATCCACCAAATTAGAGGATACAACCAAATTTAAGAATGGAGAAATTTGGAGGGGGCGACAAAATGTAAAATTAAACAATTTTCTTTTACTTTGGGCCGCCAATAGCTTATCATCTAAACTAGATTGAAAGTAAACACGCATACATCAGAAGTTAACACGAACAACCTTTACAACAAAAATGCTCAAAACTGTCATTACCACACACATTGGGGAGCTGATATCATAATCCAACAAGGATGGAGTAAAACTAAGCTATCTCGGACAGATAACATGTAAAAAGTGATACTGCATCTTGTAAATGACTTGCGCGGAAGTCTTCAGGTATTGGAGCACCAAAGACTGTGTCGAAACAGCTTAGCTGAGCATCACGAGTTGGACCCTGGCTGATCTCAGATAGAAGCAAATCACATATCTCCTCTGCCATCTTTGAATATGTTACTCTGCGAAGCAAATTTGTCAAAGAGTGTGAATTCATTGGCCGAGATGTGCATAAATAAGAAGCAATAATGAGAAATAATGTGATATATGAAAAACATAATCTCAAAATTGCTTTTACTCGAATACCATGAATGTTTATTTGTGAAATCTATATAATAGATGGATTTAAAATATACATGCAGTTTTATAGAACAAAGAACCTTCCGTACCCCAATTATGATAAGAAGTGCACCTAAGATTGTTGCTAGATCAATGATTATGAAATAGAAACAAGTGCCTTTTATTAAAAAAATATTACTTCTTTTCTGTCGGAAGCTAAATCAAGGAATCAGTAAAAATACCTAGCCTCAACGGGTAATTTACTACCCCAAACCAGCAAAGATTCATTCAAACGACCAAGGAAGTCCTTACAAGTAGCATTTTTGCTATCGAGAGAATCCTGCAAAAAATATAAAAATGGGTTAGTAATGGCTATAATTAACATTGAGCATATTCAGGAAATTTGCATTCATAACCAAAAATTTTTCCTCTCTATCATATTTTACAAAATAATAATAAAATCCACATTAGTATTCATACAGTTCCATCCCAGCACTGAAAACAGTGCAGGTTCCTTTCTAGAGATATGAAATGCTAGTAATAAGGGGAAAAGGAAACAAAGTCCATTGAGCAGCAGTACCAATTCACCGATAATGATGCCATGCAATATGCATACACTAATTGTTTATGACACAACCAAGTCTAACTTTCAAAAGCAAGGCCAAGATATGCCAACGATTTGAGTTGGGCTGGGATTGAGTTCTACACACCCAGTTGCAATTCAACTTTACAATGACAGCAATCGCAAAACAGGAGCCTGACACTCTGAATCCAAAATATAGTGCAGCAGCTAGTTTAAATATTGATAACGTGGACCACAAGACATACCATATATTCAAATTTACAGACTTGATGTTTGCATTAGTTTTCTTACCAGTTCACTCGTAGTATTGTTATCATTGTGCAAAGAACTTCTTATCAAGTAAAATGAAATAAAAATTCCAGCTCCCAAGTCCCAATTCTCAATTTCTGATTTGTGGTTCTCCATAGATGTTGCGAGCCTCCACACCTCTGAGTCATTGCCTTCATTAATTGAAAAGAAAAGAATACAAATCAACAAACTTACCACAGATTAAAGCAAATGAATTACAAGAATATAATGCACTCATTTATCCTCCAAGTGAAAGAATATTAACAATATCAATGGTTTCAGCAGGAAAACTCATCAGAAAAATAATATCAGAAGAAACGGATCTCTACTTGCAGGTTGACTTGGTCAAAGTCAAAGATAAATATACTACCTTAAAAAACAGTGGAATTACAAGCATGTAAAAGAGACTAAAATATAAATGAATACTTGAAGATCTGGTATACATATGAAGTTACCTATGGTCTGAAATTGTTCTGAAATCGAGTAAAGAATACATAGACTAAGCCATATTGCGACTATTACGAGCAGTCTAATGCAGAGTTTTAAAGTGGGTACTCAGTTATGTTACTTACACGGGTAAAGAAACTAATACACCCTTAGTTATTTTGAATTGGACAATCTTTCATACACTAAAAGATTTCTAATATACATACATCAATTTAAGGGTCCTAGCTCCAACCATGTATCACAATTACCGAATCCACATTTCTGAAAGACCAAATGCTCTTCAATAATTAAATTTAGATTAGCAAAGGATTCTGTGCCTTTGAAATTCAGGAAACGAAAAACCATCTTAATTTTTATGGAAGTTATAGAACTTGAGAAACAACACCAATGAGAAGCGATGTTGCAGGGACTTAAAAATAATAAAGGGGATTCCTCCACCAATATACCTATAATATCAACATGGTAAAATACAACAAAGAATTTAAGAATTGTCAAAGTGACATGTAAAAACAGATAAACGTTTATAAATGACTTTACAACTAATTTTAATATCCTACATAAGCATGTTTATAAGCATAAAAACAATCATATGAATGGATAACAAATTCTAATACCAAAGATGCTAAGATGACCCAATATTGAACATTTACAGTCTTGCAAATCATATGCGAACATCAAAGGAAAAGATACTACTAATAATGCTTCACAATAGATTAATCATGTACAACTAATGACCAGATATATATTATGTCTGTAAAATAATACTATATCAAAATCCATGATAGTCAGAACTGACAAAAGTGCCGCTTAAGAGTGCCAGATGATAGAACTCCATCTTTGCATAAAAGGACACCCATTAAATACTGTTAAAAAAAATTCATGTCAACCTATAAGTCAAAGATTACATGTTCCGAAATCTCATATTATTAAAAAATGGCACAACATCATGGCTAGCAGAGTTCGATGCTTAGCATCAGAGGGGATATATCTGAAGACATAATAATATCAGATAAGATAATTACCAGATAAAAATAATGTATGAGCGACTGAAGTAACAAAAATAGAGTGAGCCTTTTGCCAATTCGCACATTGCAGAAAGTGTTCAAGGGCTTTTGAGAGATCATTGTAGTAATTAAAATAAACTGCCTGCAGTCAAGATGAATTATTTCAGCAGTTGAGAATAGAGAACTTTTAAAATAAATAAACCTCGGAGGAAAATAAATGCATATATGGTAGAATTATTGACAAACCATAGCTTCATGCAACCACTTAGATGGAATACCCAAATTCTCAATAAATTCGCGTTGTGATTCTTGCGAACTCCAAGATTCACAGTATTGGAACAAGATTTCCCGAATAAGAGTAGCCTGTAAATATGGATAATCATCATGTCTAGGCATATGAAGGACCACATAGATAGCCCAATGACACTGCCCCAGACACAGCAACTGAGAAACAAGTCCCATGTCAAGTACTTGAAGATCATTAGAACTGAAAGCTCCAACTGCTTCTAACACTTCACGTTGATGCCAGATCATATGGTAGTCAAGTGGATCATGTGTTGAAGAGAAGGCACTAAACATGGTCTTCAGAGAGCTAAACTTACTCTCTCCACTAGCATGAAGGAGCATAAGATAATAAGAGAGGTCAAAACGTTCATTCGCACTGCAATCAATAGCCTCATCTATTGGTCCTTCATCAACATAAATTGGAACAGGAAGTGGAGCCTTTCCAACTTCAAGAAGGTGCTGATAAGTTTGAAAAACCACGGGCAGTGAAGTTTCAGGTGGTAATTGATACCACATCAATAACCCTAGGAACCTCTTCCAGTCAATTGTTACACCATTTAATGAGCTATGAATATTTCCAGCAAGCAACTCATAAAGCCTTATCCTGTCATTCTCAATGAACTTGAAGTCCAGCCCATTAACTCTCCAGAGATCAAGCTGGTGTGCAACATCTGAACGACTCACCGTGGACCCACCAGCCTGACTTAGCAAACAAGCCAGTCTCACATCTCCTTTAGAAGCAGCCAGTTCCACACATGAATCCAACTGTCGCCATGTCAGGAGTAAAAATATGTGTTTAAGATAATTGGATTCGTCCAAGGAACTCACTTCCTCTTGTACTCGGTGGCAAACACTTTCTTGCAACCAACAACTGAATTCTGCTCTTCTCATAAGAGGGAGTGCTTCCAAATCAACTTCAGGAAGACCTTCCTTCATATCTTGCATCATGTCTTCCTCGTTGTCATCACTCACAGATTTTGATTGTCCGCTGTTTTCCCTTTCGGAAAAAAGTACTTTTATCAGTTCCCAGACCATTACTTGGTGCATCAAAACTAAGCGAGCAGAAGAAGATAGCTCAGGAACATCCAGCTGTGCCTCGATAATATCTATGTAACTCCGACAAATTTCTGAAAGCATTAAACGATTTGACACAACCTTTTGAAGCTTTAGCTTAATAGAACCAACTTCAACTTCTTCTATTTCATGATTCAACTCCTTATGCAGATTCAATGGGGCATCAAAGGAAAATTCAACTAGTTCATTTCTCACTTTGTTATTTTCATCTCTGACCACTTTGTCTATCGCAACCTTCTCTACATTGATTACAGATGATACTGTTCCCTGTGAATTACTACTACCAACTGGTGCACCACTGTGAACAAGAATGCCATTAGGACCCCATCCTACACGAAATGACCTACCCATGAACAAACCTGCATCAACTATGTTGCAAGCATGGCTTCCAGTCACTGGTGTCTCATGCTTGATGTCCAGATTAAACCCATCTGATTTTACCTTTTTTAGAGGCATGCCCTTACTCTGTTGGGCCATCAGCATCACTCCAGGAGAGTCTGAATCAGAAGTACCAGGGTTGTAGTCCAGTAAAGCCACTGGAGTTTTCCGTACAACAGTCGGACTAGATCTGTGACTCATTCTCTGAGAAGTATTCTGCAAAGAAGGTTGTATATATTCTTTATCAAACGATGGTCTGGGCTGTGAGGGTATTCCGTTAAAATCGTCAATCTCCTCCTCTTCCCGAAACATCACCATTCTCATTTCTTTCATCTTTACAGGGTCAAGTCCAAGATGTGCAGGAAGAGAATGCAAAAGTTCAGAGCCATTGGGATCCATTTGGACTTCTTCATCACCATCAGATACCTCACCACCATTCATCTCCAAAGGATCTTGAAGCGGTGTCACATCATCCATTATGATATCTTCCTCCTCGTCACTCAAACCAAATCTACTGAAATGATCAACCAAAAACTTCCATTCACCATTGGCAGGGTCAAAAGAAATAAAACAAGCTCCTTGTCTCTCAGTACTCTGTTTTAGTTTCTTCACAATCTCATCTAACTGCCCCTCTTTTAAACTCAAAAATCTTGCTTGTAGAATCAGTGTTACTTCAGCTGCCTTGTTCAAGCCCTGACCAACCACAGGCTTGGACCTTTCACCTTCATAAACAACTAACTCATGCCTACGAAACTTCACAATTTGATCTAAATCTAGATATCTAACATCAGTGTTCCCAAGAAACTTAACGTATCCATAACCAGACCTTCCAACTGTAAAATCAGGTACCCGACTAGAGAACCCTGGATCTATGTCTTCCAGTTCAGCCATATCCTTCAAGCAAGGTTTCATATAATAATCAAGGGAACGCAAAATTGGTAGTGAATCTCCAACCTCTCTCACAAACTCAAAAGATGACGGGTAAGTGTTCATCGAAATCTTTCTCTTCTTGTATTGAGATATATCATATGAAGTAAAAGTTCCTGAATCGAAGTCCATTACATGTCTACTATTTAATAAGGCATTATGTCTCACACTATGAAGGCCACTGAAATCCCCTGACAACACAGGATAGAACATAAATTTCCATATTCAAAACAAAAAAAACAAAATAAAACCCTAGAAATCTAACAAGAAAACTTTTAAAATAGAACTTCGATACACTTATAAGAAAACCCTAACCATTTGTGCAATAGAAAATGAGACCTATAATTACTCATTTGGTACCATAATGAAATAATTTCAATTGTTTTATTCTTGAACTCAAAATTCATGATCTCTTTAAATTCTAAAAAGTTGAGTAGAAAACTTGTGTAAGTCAAAATTAAAAGTGGTAATAAGAGTTTAAGGGATTACCGGCGACAGGGAGAAGAGAAGACGACGGCATAATCGGAAAGAACAAGAGAAGAAAGCGAGAGGGAGAGAGAGGCCAAAACTTTCCGTTCGACGGGGCGTTTACAGGGGACCGCTATTTCAGGTGTTCCGCGCTAGACAGCTAGAACCAGAGTAGAAGTGAGCGTTGCAGCGGCGAGAGGAGAGCGAGAGGGAGGGAGGGAAATTTGCAAGAAATTCAGCACTGGGCTGTGGTGGGCTGACTTAGAATGGGCTTTCTTTTTCTTTGTCCCCTCCTCTCATTGAGAAATAGGACTAGACTAGAAGACTCCTAGTCGACGGTTTGAACGTTGTAGACTATACAGGGGAGCGAGGGAATTTCAAAGGAAAATTTATGAGAATGACCACATTTTGTCCTTATTTTCAAAATTAGACACTAACGAAAAACGTTCTGAAACTTAAATATATGAAAAATGTCTTTTTTACTCGATTTCTTCCCTTCTTTTCCCTAATACATTCTCTCACTTCCTTAGTTTCGGACTTTCAACCTTAATTTCGAACAAATTTTAATGGAATCTCCAAATTTCAGTTTTGAGCTTTCAACTTTTGATGCATTTGTAGTTAGATTTATGTTTAAAAGATGGAATTTCTAAAAAACCGATGAGTCTTATGCATTTGCATTGGAATTTTATAATTTCAAAAGTATGAAATGCTAGTTTTTTACAAAATCAAATCTACATTATAATTTAAATGTTGTAGTCTAAGTTAAATGTGAAAAATAATAATATTGATTGATAATGTGAATACTTTTGATCTAGAAAGTGGTTATCAAAAAGTTTTCGACACTTATGAACTTAGTTTGAAGAATTATTAATAGAGTTGGAAAGTAGAAGGTTATATATAATTCCGAAGTAAGAATTTAAATAGAGTTGAAAGTTGAATTCTAAAATGAAGTTTGACAGTTGGATTGTTTACTTAGTTTGAAAGTATAAATTTATATAACGTTTAAAAATGTGATTTTAAATTCAGAATTATTAACATAGTTCAAAAGTGAAAATTTATATATTATTTGAAAGTAAATTTTAAATTGAGTTCAAAAGTTTAATTGTTAATATAGTTTGAAAGTAGAATTTGAAACAATGTTCGAAAGTTGGATTGTTAACATAGTTCAAAAGTTGAATTTCATATTTCAATATCATAATTATAATTTCAAGTTAATTCAAAAGTAATATTATAATTATAATTTGAAGTTAGCTTAAATGTTCACAAATTGTACTTGACTGAAAGTTCTCAATATATCTGTTGGTTATACATTTAATTTTGGTTGTAATACAGGTATAGGTGATCATATAGTAACAATTGTACAACACAAAGGTTTATGGGTAAGGACACCGGATGGTTGAGAGTTTTGCGTGGGAGGTTTTATAATGTGTGGATCATACAACCTTTTACAACAGTTTGTCTAGATATTGTACATTTCTTTTGACATAAATCATACAGAATTTTATTTTAGAATTATAACATTATATATAGAGGTCGTACAACAAAGGGTTTCACTGTCTACACCAATTGACATTACGACTGAAGTAGACTTTAAGGCTTTTATCATCGCCAACAATGCTTATATAAATTATGAAAAGGGAGTATGTCTGATGTACATTACTATTAAGCGTGTGAATCATTCAAAGCCTACAATTTTGAATAGGGGAGGATTTTGCACATGCCTGTTTATGTTTTCAAGATGAAGCAATAAAGTGATTTGTCTAGTTCCTACCATGCCACCAAACAATCAATGTATCACTTGAAATATTTTTGAAGAATATATCATCAACCTTAAACCTATAGTGATGAAACTACTACATAGGGTGACAATTCTTTTGTACAATATAATGAAGGCTATACACAAGATTACTTTGATACTTGGCCATAATTTAAGGCCCCTAATGTTTCTTTCAAGTGTGAAGGTGGAATAAATTACCATAACAAAGAATAAATTACCAAGAAGAGATGTTCATAATATGCCATGTATTCAAATTAGCTCAATGGCAATTGCATCTACATCAAAATGATTTACCCAGTGCTTGCCACCCATTTCATAGGTGATAGCCATGCCAGACACACTATCAATATTTAATGATAGTTATGTTTGTGTTGGTCAGATATTCAGTATGAAGAAGTGAGCTTAATGGCAACGAAGAATCACTTTTAATTTAAGATTTACAGGAGTATAAAAGATTGATATGACTTGATATGCATTGTTAACTCATATAAATAGTGCACTCGAGCTATCAAGATTGATGGGGACACATATTTTTATATTACTTGCAGAGATTTGGATACGATGCATAGATGTATAAACAAACTAAACTGAATGATGGTCATCGACAATCGACTAGTAGGCTTATATTAGTGGATAGTGGATAGGTTGGTCTTTCATTAGTATTCTAATAGAACACTCTGTTAAAGAAATATAGCATGCGAAGTTCATTTTTTGCCTTTGGTTGATCTTAATTTATCACTTATGGCTAGCTAATATAACTAAACTTATGCTTCTATTTTTGGGGCTTCACAAATAACTACAGTATTATGTTTAGTTTAAAGATGCATTGATAAGTGTGTGTATTTTTTGAGATTTTGTTCACAAAACTTGTAAAATTGTATATGTGTTAATTTATGTTTTTTCTTTGCAATCTTTAATGATTGAATATCACATACAATTATGATCTTTAATTTATTAGATGCCGAGGTTGAGTTTTTATTGTTTGAAATTGCCTTTAATTTTCTCAATAGCAATCTCAAATAGGACCAAATATGTTTTTAACATTATGTTGTGGTCAATGTGGATTTTGAGCCAAGTATTGCTAGTGTTAGAATGTCTAGGGTAAAATATAAACAGTTGCAATGAGAATGCATTAAAAGATTAAATTGAACTAAATTCCAATTTAAAGATTAAGAAATTTAAGAAAAATAGGTTTATTGTATAATAAATTTTGCATTTGATGATAATTTATTGTAGAATAATTTAAATAATCACAATCTAATCTCAAATATGAGAAAAATAGGTTATTTTGTTGTTAAATATTAGCAATACATTGTTTACATATCAAACTTTTTCAACTTTTATTGAATTTATTTTATTTTTAATTTTAACTACATTCAATCAATCACTTGTATATAATACAATAGTTTCTAACGACCATTTATAAACCATTATCATATAGAAATCATTTAGCAAAATATATGAATTCCGAAATACACATCAATCTCATATATCTAAAACTATGTTTGGCCACTATGGCCTCATGCATTTGTCACATAATCCACAGGCCATAATTGAGTTGTAATAAACAAAAGCAAATAAAACTATTTGAAATTTATAAACAATTAGTTTATATAAAACAAGTTAAAATAGTAAAAATATATAAGGGTTTACTTATACTTAGGGAGGGTAAGCACTCCCTATCATCCCTCACTTCACGCGAGCTCTTCTTTCTCGTAATCAATGCCTAATCAAATATATCAATAATCATATTAACTTATATACCCCAAATGATAACAATACAATCCTATATGCCATAATTATCATTACTAATCTTGGGATTCCTAGTCGACACTAGAGTATTGAAGCTTAATATATTTTTTGATCCTTTTTTTTTTATTTTTAGCAATGAAATCCCATGGCCATATCATATTATGAAATTCATCATTTAATCCATAATCTAATTCGGGTTTCCAATTCACTACCCAATATAATTTCCACAAAATAAATTTAATTTCCTATTATTAAATCTTAAATTAAGTCATTCTAACCCAAAATCAACGTATTCTAACTCAAACTATCAAAATTAAACCTAAGTTCTTGAATGTCCTAATTCTATAGTGAACTTGAATTTCTAAATTCAATGAAATATAAAATTAACACTTAAAATGAGCTAGAAATCTTAGCAAAGTTTGATTTAAGCCCTAGGAAGCTAGAATTCCCTCCAATTTTGAAAAATCCCAAAATGTTAAAAAAAACCATGCTTATGTGTTACACAAGTTAAATAAATGAAGCTTGTAACGTATAGATGGCATTGAATTCTTGTGGTTTTGGGAGAAAAAATTGGAATTGGTTAATAGAATTTGAAGAAAAGAAATGGAGAAAGAATCTACAAAGAGTTGAGAGGGAGAGAGATAAGGAGAAGAATTGGGGGAGAAAAGAAAAAATGTTAGGAGAATACATGAGCCCCCTATTTATAATATATTACAACATTATCAAAATATCCTTGAACTATTAAAAAAAAGAAAATTCTAAAAGGGGCAAAAATGAGATTTTGTAGGATAGTATATTTAACCGGTGTTGTTTATGCAATCCAGGTGACATCTGACAATATGACTAATGGCAAGATCAAGGCTAGTCACCTTTAATTTGCCAAAATTCACACCAAAATTGATGCTGGTCCTGGTGTCCTCCGTTAAGCTAGTTTCCTCCTACCATCTTGTTCTATCTTCTCTTTTGTTCTAGCCACTAATTTCTTCTATTTTTTACCCTGTTTTTACCCTCGATCAATGCCTCTTTTTGCACCATTTTTTTTCCTCTCCATAAATTCTTATATCTCTCTTAAAATGTTGATATTTAATCGGTCAATTGCTGGCCTTGATTATTGAAGGTTTGATGAATAATAAAATTGATACCCTATTAAATAAGTCATGGACAAGTGAGACCCAAAGTTTATCCAACAAGCTTTGTAATAGTTAGGTGTAAATTAACTAATTTAGCCACACCCACATCAAACTCTTTAATGTTAAACTTGTCCTAAAACTAATCAAATCACCTTTGACTAACTTTAATTAATTCTATTTATATTCTCTAAAATTAATGAAATATTATAACTTATATTAAGTTGTGTTTGGGTCAATTTAATAAATTTTTAATACTGTTAAACTATTTAACATATAAATAGTTTATAATTTTTAGCCAAATATTATCTTTAAGAATACTAGCTCTCTTATGGATAATAATTATTCTCTCTCAATTAGCCAAACTAAGATAAGGTTATTGGTTGTGACATCTTGGGTTCATTGTAATATTAACCTTGAGCTAGAATCAAACTCATTGATCTTATTTTGAACTTTTTAAACATTCAATGATTATGGTTAACATCTAACAATATACTATAATTTCTAAACTATAATAAAAAAAATCTTTATTAAACCTTTTTCCTTTTGATTGTGTATACCCTGTGAGTTATATCTCTCTATTGTTTAATCTTGACCAAATAAGGGGTCATAAAGTATCAAAATCCCAAACTTAGTATCTCTTTGAACTATTAATTATTACGTACTAAACTCATCATCACTAAACTCTTTCATGTGACTTGATTTGAATTATAGCCAGAGACTTTGATTTTAAACATTTACTAATGTTTGACTGGGAACTCGAATCTAGTTGAGTCAATGATAACTTAAAATCCTATATATCGAGTCAATGGATTCTATCTAAATAGTCATTCATATCTCAATATAAATAACATATGACCAAACTTGTTTCTTGTATAAGACATAATTTGTTCTACATTTATACACCATTCAACCATATTCATCCATATCAGATAATAACAATAATGTCTCAAGTCAAAAGAATACTTTACGCATTAATACAATCAAATGACAAATCATTCATTACATATATTTTGTGTAATTTATCATTTCTTTGGTCACGTTTGAAAAATAATTTTCTAACTTTTAATCCGCACTAATATGCTAATAACATGACTTTCAAGGTCAAATACACTAATGTCATCTTATGATATATATTGAAGACATTCAGTGTGCTTACTATGTGATATCGATGCCTAGACAATATTGTATACATAAGAAATAATTTAGGTAATCAAATTATCAAGGCAATTCATTTGTATACTACACTGATTAGTATGATTAGAAAGAGGAAGCAGTTTACACATATGAATAATAAATAATTTCTTCATTAATAAATATGTACAATATATATTGCATAATGATTCAATATAAAATACATTAAAACTGACAACACAAATGATTTCTAAGGTATACAACACCAATAGTATATTGATACTTGAGCTTGAATTAAATCCATGCTGTGGCTTTGAGCCTTATTTTTTTTATACTTTGATGCCACTGCTTTACTCTTTGAAGGCTACAACTTGGAAATCTTTAGGGAAATTTGATTTGTTGACACTTACATATGCCATAACTTTATAAAGACCGTGTTGCAGCTTAGAGCTCTTGAAAGATTTGCTAATTCACTTTTATTCAACAATGTTGTGACTTTGTAAAGGTTATGCTATGGCCAACAGTTTTTTTTTTTTTGCGAATTTTTGTTCTTTAGTCACTTAAATTTACTCTTTATTACTCCTAACCTTAAGAGACTACTGGCAATAACTCTAAATTAATAAGGGTATATCAAGACTAATAAAAACTTAAAAGCTTAGTGAAAACTTAAATAGTTGTAACTAAAAAGGACGATTGAAATAAAACAAAAAGAACTAAAAATAAACTCAAACATAAAGTTAAAAGGATAAAAACTTGGATTGGCTCCTAAGTAGAATTTAGTTTATAGTCATCAACTTAATTATTTTACAATTTAAAGTGGATCTGTTACTGTAAGAAAAAATTTCTGATAGTCTATTTAGTCCTTCAAAATAGTGCTTAATGATGGTCCCAAAGTGTTTATGTGTTTTTGATGATGCCAAATATATATATAATTGTGTCAAAATTGATTTACTTGGACAAATATTCTTCATTCAATCTTGTTTGGAAAGGTTATTCATTTCAGTTTTAAACAATGAAGACAAAAGTATCAAGAATCAAAGAGTTAGAGGAAACATGTCGACACCTTTGATAAAGGTATCAACACCTTCACTCTGAAACACTCAAACATGTCGATATCTTTGAAGAACATGTCGACACCTATGGTGGATTCAAGATTATAACCGCTAGTTCTTTGCATTAAATGCGCGAAATAACTACAGGTTTAGAAAATCATTGAAGCCTATTAATGAAGGTATAAATGGAAATCATTTTGCATTAAAGAAAAAGAATCAAGAGGCAAAAAGAATATTAGAGAATAATATCACTTTATTCCTTCTTGCTCATTCATTCATTCATTGTCGATCAATTTTTAATGAGAAAAAAATTGTTCTGATTTGAAACATCTGTTTTCTATAGAGAACTCTATTCTAAAAAAAAATTTTCATTACTGTATTTATTTGGGTTAAAATTCATCTGATAAAGAAGTTTGTACTTGGGTTCAACTTTACCTGTTATAAGAAGTTATTTGTAAGGTTGCCCTTCACCATTAAGAAGGAGATTGTATTTTGGGATTCTCTTATCCCTGTTTTAAACAAGATTTAGTGATATATCGGATTTAAGGGACTGAATCGAGAAGCGTTAATGTAGGAAATTATTTATGTTTATATTTAGCTTTTTCTCTCTCTACACTTTCACTCACAGTAATATATTTATTGTATTAAAATTTCTTTACCAAAAGTTTTTTGTTCAATTTTTTATTTTTTTTCATATCATAATTTATCCCCATCGTAGGTGATATCTATTAAGACTTCAATTGGTATTAGAGTCACACTCACTGCATATAGGATTAACAACTTATGAGTAGATAATAGTATGGCATCTAGTAGCATTCCATCACAAATCATCAAAGGTCAGTCCACATACAGACTACCTTTCTTTGATGGCACAAATTATGCATATTGAAAGAAACGTATGTAAATTTATTTGAGCATATTAGATTTCGACATCATCACTATCATAGAGGATGGGTATTCTTAACTCATGGTTATAGATGAAATCACTAGAGAGAGAAAACCTAAAATCAAATGGGATTGGACTCAGGAAGAGAAGAACCTATTCTAGCTTAATGGAAGAGCTATGAATGTTCTTTATTGTGCATTAGGTATAGGAGAGTATAATAGAGTGTTTGGATATGACATAGTAAAAGCCACTTGAGATACACTAGAGTTCACACATGAAGGAACCGGTAGAGTCAAGAACTCTAAGATTAGCATGCTTGTACATGATTATGAGCTATTCAAAATGAAACCCTATAAAAGCATAAAAGACATGTATACACATTTTACTAACATTATAAATGGTCTGAAAACTTTGGACAGGATTTATTCGAATGCTGATTTGGTCATAAAGATTCTAAGAAGCTTGTCAAGGTTATAGAAAGCTAAAATGACAGCCATAAGAGAGGCCAAAGAACTTAGCAGCCTACCTTTGGAAGAATTACTAGGATCATTAATGACATATGAAATGGAAGTAATTCATAATGAGGAAAATAATAGAGAGCAAAGAAAGAGAAATGTAGTGTTAAAAAGCTCAAAGTAAGTCAAGACATTCTTCAACAAAGACAGATAGATCAAAAGGAAATAATCTATTATGAGTGTCAAAAGCCTAGACACACCAAACCCGAATATCCTCAAAAGAAGCAAAACAAGGACAAAAGGACGAAGAAGGCCATAAAAAGTGACTTGAGATGAGTCAACCAGTGACAAAAGCACATCTACATCATCAGGACATGAGCAAGCAAATTTTTACTTAATGGAAAAGCTTGATGATAAGATAAACTCTCTAAAATCTTCTTCATGTTATGACTCGTGCTCTAGTAGTGAAAATGAAATACATGATGAGTTAACTGATTTATATAAAGAGCTTATGACAGATTTTGAAAATCTTTGTGTGAAATACAAGAATGTTAAGAAGATGAACACACTCTTGTCTAATAAAAATGAGTCTCTAAAAATAAAGACCAATGAATATGAAAAGAAAAAAAAAGTGTGAATGTGAAAAAGAAATGAGCAGGCTTAAAACTGAGAACAAGATGTTGAGTGATAAAGTTTATGATATGAAAAAATTATTAGCTAAGTTTACCTCCGAAACTGAAGCATTAGATAGATTACTAGGTACCCAAAGGTTAGTTTTGACAAGGTTGATATTGGTTATAGGCCAGGAGCTAAACAAAAGACTTATTCAAACTATTTTATAAAATTATTTAGACAAGTAAGCTCTTTTGTTACATGTTATTATTACTATAAAAAAGGGTATTATAGCAACAATTGTCTTATTAAAAAAAACACTTATAGAGGACCAAAATTAGTTTGGGTTCCTAAAGGTTCAGTTTTAAAATCAAATGTTATCACTAAAGTAACATAGGTTCCTAAGCCTAAGGCTAACTCTATGGACCCAAAGTTAAATAGGTACCAAAAATAAATTAATTTTATTTTGCAAAAACATCATGCTAAAGGGAATAAAAGGAACAAGAAATGATTCTTGGACAGTGGGTGTTCTAGGCACATGACCAAAGATAAGAAGATGTTCACAAGCTTGACAAAGAAGTAAGGAAAAGATTCTATTTTTGGATATAACAGCAAAGGAAGAGTGCTAGGAATCGAATCAATTAAGGTAAACAGTATCTTAATAAATGATGTGTTACTTGTTGATGGATTAAAATATAATTTATTAAGCATATCTCAATTATGTGCTATTGGTTGTAATGTTGTCTTTCTCAAATATGCATATGATGATATTTATAATATGAATAATAAGAAAATTTTACATGCTGCTGAAGTTAGGGATGTGTATGTGATTACATTTGATTGTGTTGTTAAAAATGCCATTTGTTTGCAAGTTACTTTCTAGGGTATTCTTCCTAGAAGTTAAGATATCTATTGACCAAGATATCTATACTTGGGTATTCTTCCTAGGGTATTCTTCCTAGAAGTTAAGATATCTTAAAAATGACCTAATCTTCTATACAACAACCAAGATATCTATACTTGGGTATTCTTCCTAGAAAATAAAAGTGACATCTTTAAGACCTTTGAGAGATTCTCCAAAAGAGTGTAAAATGAACTTAAATATAGTGTGATGAAGTTAAGAAGTGATCAAGATGGAGAATTTATGAACAAAGAGTTTGAGGATTATTGTGATAAACATAGGTTTACTCATAATTTTTCAGCTCTTAGAACTCTATAATAAAATGGAGTAACTGCAAGAAAAAATAGAAATTTGCAAGAAATAAGTAGAACTATGCTTAGTGAATATGACTTACCACAATACTTTTGGACTGAAGCAATCAATACGGTTTGGTGTGTTTCTAATAGGGTGTTGATTAAAATTTTTTTTGAGAAAACTCCTTATGAGCTTATCTACAAAAGGAAGCCAAAAGTCAAGTACTTTGGAGTTTTTAGGTATACTTCTTATATCCTAAACACTAAGGATAAACTTTACAAATTTGAGCCAAAATCAAATGTGCGTATGTTCTCAGGTTATTCTTCTAAGAGTAAAACATATAGAGTGTATAATAGGAGAACTTAAATGGTTGAGAAATCTATGCATGTTACATTTGATGAATTTGATCTAGATTTAGCCAAGCTTATTGCCAAAGAAAAAGAGAAAGAGACTGAGGCCATAGATAAGTTGAATGATTTGAAGTTGGAAGATAGCTCTAAGAATAAGAAAAAAAAAATTGTTGAGGATCATATAGAATGGCTCCTAGGGAACTTTCAAAGGCTTGGAAGTATGCATCTAATCACACTAGAGAATTGATCATTGGTGATCCTTCTCAAGGTATTAAAATTAGGAGAACTCATAAAGAATTACCTCAAAATCTTGCATTTGTATCTCACATAGAACCTAGCAAAGTGGAAGATACATTAAATGATGAAGATTGGATCCTTACAATATCCAAATGAATGAGGTATAGACCTTAGTTCTGAGACTATATGACCATCCAACCATAGGAACAAAATGGGTCTTTAAAAATAAACTAGATGAGTATGGGTATATCATTAGAAATAAAGTAAGACTTGTTGCTCAAGGATATTATCAAGAGGAAGGAATTGACTATGATAAGACTTATGCTCCTGTAGCTAAACTAGAAGTTATTCATATTCTTTTAGTATAGGCATGTTTTAAGATTTCAAATTCTATTAAATGGATGTTAAAAGTGCTTTTCTAAATGGTTTTCTGAATGAAGAAGTTTATGTTAAACAATCTATTGATTTTGAAGATCAAAAATTTTCAAATTATGTTTATAAACTCACTAAAGCCTTGTATGGTTTGAAATAAGCTCCTAGAGCTTGGTATGAAAGACTAAGTGAATTTTTATTGAAAAATTATTTTAACAAGAGGAGTGTTGACAAAACTTTATTTACAAAAATCAAAGATATAGATATTTTGATTGTTCAAATTTACATTGATGACATTATTTTGATAGCACAAATAAATCTATATTTGATAATTTTTCAAATCTTATGAAAAGTGAATTTGAAATAAGTTTGATGGGAGAGTTAAATTACTTTTTGGGTTTACAAATAAAACAAACTAGTGATGAAATTTACATCTCCCAATCAAAGTACATAAAAGATCTTTTGAAAAGATTTGAGTTTCTAGAAGGAAAACATGTGAATACTCCTATAAGTTTTTCCATCTCTTTAGATGAAGATAAATTGGGAAAATGTGTTGATCATAAGTCATATAGAGGTATGATAGGTTCATTGTTGTATTTGACTACATCTAGACCTGATATTCTCTATAGTGTCTACGTCTATACGAGATTCTAAAGTAATCCTAAGGAATCGCACTTAATAGCCGTAAAAAGAAGTTTTCGTTATCTTATAGGAACACCTAACTTGGGTTTGTTTTATGCCAAGGATGGTTGTTTTGATGTAAAAGGATATTCTGATGTTGATTATAAAGGATGTAAGGTTGATAAGAAAAGCATGAGTGGCATATATTATTTCATTGATAATGCATTGGTATTATAGTTTAGTAAAAAGCAAAGCATAGTTGCTTTATCGATCACTGAAGTTGAATATGTATTTGTAGGAAGTTACTGTGCACAACTCCTATAAATCAAACATCAATTATTGGACTATGATATTGATGTTGATAGCATTTCAATCTTGTGTGATAACACAAGTGCCATAAATCTGACAAAGAATCTTGTGCATTATTCTTAGACCAATCATATAGAAATTAGACATCATTTCATAAGAGATCATCTGCAAAAGAGGGATATTTGTTTTGAGTATGTCAACACATGATTAATTGGCTGGCATTTTTACAAAACCCTTAGATTGTGAACAATTTTATGGCATTATATGTCATTTATGACTCATGTGCATTGATTGATTATCATAAGATGCTTTGAAGTTAATTTTGTAGTTTTGATATTGATTTTATAGTGTTGATATTGATTGAGATGAGTTATAACTGAGAGAGAAGTGTTTGATGTAATTTTTTATGACAATATGTTGAAATGTTTTCAAAATATGTCGATACATTACTTAAAAGTGTCAAAATATTTCGCGTACATGTTGAATGCTCATCAAAATGTATCGAAACCCTTTTAAACGTGTTGACACCTCTATGACAAAGGTAGGATTCTTTACGTCAAAATGTGTCGGAACCTTCTTAAACATGTCGACACCCTTGTAACAAAGACAGGATATTTACAACAAAATGTGTCAATACCTTTTAAAATGTGTCAACACCTTTGCACGATTTAAAACATCAATCGTCATTTTCTTCATTGATTGAAAATCTTTTTAAGCCCTTTTTTTCCTCTCTCTCTCTCTACCATTTTTGAAAACTATCAAATATACTCTTAAATCCTCTTAAAACTTCATCACATTTTCACTCTCTTCAAGCGAAATAGCTCCTACAATAGAAATCCCTGCTTCTCAACAAGCAAAGAAAAAGCAAAAAGTTACCCATGGATTTACATTTTTTGACATTCCATTAGATTCAAATCCTTGGGGATTCATAAGTCAAGAAGCCGATGACCGTTTCATGACTCACTTTGCTCATTGAAATGTCATTCTAAGTTGAGTTATCGATTTTGAGTTCCTAGATTCTTTCCATTTTCTCTACCTTGCTCAGATTCAGAGATTTGGGTGGCTTCCATTCCTCAACATGAAAGATTTATTCTAACTTTGATGTCAGAGACCCATACACAGGGAGAAATTAAGGAAACAAATTTTGTACGTTGTACGTGGAGTTGAGATGGTAGTTGATGAGGCTATGGTATCAAGTATTCTCAAGTTGACACCAGGAGGAGAATACTATACCACTTCCACATTCAGATCACTTGAAGCTTACAGAACTATTTTCAAGAACCCTGACTTGGAAGTTAAGAACAAATCGTCAAAACTGAGGTTAAATGAATGGATTATGCACCTTATAGTTGTCCATAATCTAAATGTCTATTGAGAAAAATTCACAGAGATATCTGTTGAGGATATGTGGTAAATGGATTGTATTATCAACTACAGGAGATTGAATCTAGCAAACTAGCTCATCACCAGCATCATATGAGGGGCCTTCATAGATATAACCTTCACTACAGGTTTCCTATAACCCAACTGTAGAAGTTTGCTCCAAATAACAGCAAGTGTCACGTGCAGAAGAAGACTTCAGCAAATAGATTCAAGGGTATTTTTAGTCTTTAGGAATGAATTGATTTGAATTTCTGTTAGTCAAGATTCAAAGATCTTGGTTCTTGCTTTCTTGATCTTTGAGTCTTGCTT
>JAVXUL010000011.1:4806727-4827392 GCA_035590515.1 Trichilia minutiflora | reverse complement strand
TTTATCAAATCTTTTAATAATAAATAACTGCTTCGTGTGGATAGATTCCTTCCATTTGTCTAATCCCAATTGAGTAAGGGTTCACAGGTGTCAAAACCCCTAAGCTCAATTTCTACTCTAGTTTTAGTTATAATACACTGAATTTATTACCATGAAACTCTTTCATGTAATATTTAGTCACTCTGACCAGAGACTTTTATTTCAGGCATTTACCAAAATCCAACTAGGAACTCTAAATCTAATCGAGTCAGCGAAAACTCAATTCTCTATAAGAGTTAACGAATCCCATATTCGATGTCTGCCACTTTTTAATATAAATAACATATGACCAAAAAGGCTTATTATACAAGACGTGACTAGTCTCGTATTTATGCACCATATACATCTGTACTAAATCATGATACTAACATCTCAGGTCTAAGGAACAATTACCACACACGAATAATAATATAATAAATCATTAACATTATACATCCGTGTGACTCGTTATATTTACTGTCACGTTCAAAAAATAATTCTCTAACTGTTGATTCACATTAATATCCTAACAACATAATCATTATGTTACCCGTACTAATATCATCTTATGATATTTATCAAAGATATTAAATGTGTCTGTTGTGCAACATCAGTGCCCAATTGATATTGCATATGCAAGGAACAATTTAAATAACTTTTATCAGGGTATTTCTATGTGTACTTTTCAATGTATGAAAAAGAAAAGAAAATAATATACACATAAAAATTAAGAAACATTTCTTTAATAATAATAATAATAATAATAATAATAATAATAATAATAATAATAATAATAATAATAATAACGTACAATATATCATTAAAATAATTCAATATAAAATACCCAAAACCGACAACATGAATGATTTTAGGACATATAACACCAACACAATATTACTATATAATTTAATCCCTTTGTCTTTAATATATTAATTGAACATGAAGAATGGAATGTATTACCTTCATAAAGTTCAATCTTTGTATTTCTTTGATATTTTGAATAGAATTATTTAACCAAATGAGATCAGTATCACATATTGATTTATTTAAACATGGTCATGTATTTTTATAATCATACTCAATCAAAGAGGCCCAAAAATATTACTCCTGTTATATAAAATGAACAAATCCAATATTGATCAAATATATCCTTTTATATGAGTCATGACATATCCAATTATTTTCTTTATAATCTAACTTGTTATAGATAATTTTGAAAATATCAAAATATATCATTCACAATATTGGAAACTATAATGATCTTAAGTCAAAGGATCATATACATTATTATCACTATAGGAATCACTTATAACACTCATATAATAACCCATTTAGCATTCTCATGACGAATCGGTCCATTATATTAGTTTACTAATTTATATCCGTGTGTTGATTTTATATTTTATATAATAATACATCTCATGTCATTATCAGTTATTATACATATTAGTCTCAATGCATTATTATTGTTTGATTCTTAATAATACTTAAATAGGGATATTTAAAAATAGTATTTAATTAACTGAACTTACTATTCTAAGGGTATTATTATATTTATTTAAAAATACAGATATGTAATAATAAAATAATATATATATTAACAAAATTGGGGGTTATTATTGTCTAAAAATATTTATCAAAATAACTACATTAGAAATTTTTTAATCAATTAAATAAAAAATATACTTTTTAGAAAATAACACTCCATAAAAAATTGACATAGAAATTCAAAAGTAAAGTAAAAACTTTTATTTGAAAGTAAACTCTTCACTTTTGAATATTCGAAAATAGAGTGGAAACTTTTATTTGAGAGTGGATTCGAAAGTCAAGTAAAGAATTTCATTTGGAAATAGATTAAAGTGTTTCAATTATTTTAAAATAAATTAAAAATTCATTCAAAACAAAGTGGACTCTTTCTACTTTCAAATATTCTAAAATGGAGTTGAGTGTTTTATTTGAAAGTGAATTCTTCGTTTTCAAACCGTCAAAAGTGGAGTAGAATATTTTATTTAAAAGTTGACCTTTTGTTTTTTACCATTCATCTATTTTTAAATATTTGAAAGTAAACTTTTAAAAAAAAATTTAAAAATAAATGAAAAAATTTTATTTGAAAATGAACTATCTACTTTCTAATATAATTTTTATTAGTGTTTGAAAGTGAACGAGAGTATTTCAATTATTTTATAATAAATTAAAATTTTATTCAATATAAAAATAGAGAAAAACTCACCTTTAAACACTCAAAAATAAAATAATTTTTTTTATTATAAAGTAGACTCTTTATTTTTAAATATTCAAAAATAAAGAGCCTGCTTTCAATTTATTTTTTTTGAATAAAAAGTATAAAATCTTCTTTAAAAATGATTGCTCAAAAAATATTATTGTGATTTAGATACTTAAAGATTTTTTAACGGGGTTATTTTAATAAATATTTTAAAAAATAGGTTCATTTTTCTACGTTCCCCTATGATTTTTCCTTTCTACAAGTATCTTCTCATTTCTCTATTTGTTGCGCTTTAGTTTCTAACACACAGAAACGTTCATCGTTTCACTCTCCGTGTAACTCCCTCCCTCACTTTACTTCCCCGAACAACAAGTAGTAGACAGCGAGTTTCAATCTATGGCTACTTTCGGCACAACTGTTGCTGCCAATCAAAACCCTAACAAATCCTTCGAGGTATTAATATTTATTTTCAATAATTTTGTAATGCGTATTTGTTAGTTGGAATTTTCTGTTTTGCGTTGTAAAATTGTGTTCTGGACTTTAATTGAAGTTAAATTTGTTGTTGGTTCATTGCTTATGAGTGTGGTTATTACATTGAGCTGATTAAGGTGTTATTTGAATTGGAAGGATAATGTTTGGGGAGTTGATTTTGTTTAGGCTCAAATGTGCCCTTGAAAGACTATACAGTGATGGAGTTTAAGAAAATTTGATGGTTTTTGTGACCATACGTTATGTGTTAGCGATTTTTGTAAATGTTTAAGTTTATTTATGTTGTTAGATTATGGAATTGTTGCCTAAATGTAGATATTAGTTTCTTTGGCCATTAATTAATCAGTAGAGTTATCTGATATTTAAATGTGATTGTGGGGTTAAGACTTGGGATTATTGTGTTTGTAAATTTCTTGGGAGTTAAATTTTTAATGAAATTCTTAATTTTTTCCCAAAATTGGTCTTCCTTCATTATCGACAATGATAACTGAAAAGAATGCAAAATGATGAAAAATGTCATTTGTAATTAATAGTAAATATTTTACAATTAATAACTAAGATATATTTACAAAGGATGATATCCGTAACCCGCGTCATACGATTGGATCTAGGACATATCTCCAACAAATGACACAAGTATTGCATTTGGGAATTGCAATACACTTATTGGACATGACACCTTAAAGAAATATAGAAGGTGTGATCATTTGTTTGCTTTCTTACAAAAAGACTGTCGAAAGTGAAACAATTATTAAACTTGTGAGCATGTTGAAGTTTTATTGTGAAGAAACAATAGACAGTAAATGAATCATCAGGCTGCAAGTACAAAAAATCACCCAAAATCCTAAACATATTTTAGGTTAAAGAAAATAAATTTTCTCTAATTGTCCATTTGGGCATAGCAAATTTTCCATGGGATAAATGTCTGACTAATTGCAGGTTTTAATTTATACATTCAGTATTGGTTTTTCATAAGCTTAATTGTGTGTGAAGTGTAGTTCCATGATTGAAGCTCACTGACGTGAATTTTCAGTGCACTCTTGAGTAAGCTTGATTGACCTAATATAGAATTTCTGTGAGGAAAGAAATATTTATGTGCAACTTTTGAATGGCAGGTGGCTCAACCTCCCAGTGATTCTGTTTCAAGCCTTAGTTTCAGTCCCAAGGCCAGTTTCTTGATTGCAACTTCATGGGATAATCAGGTACACCCTCTGTTCTTTTATTATACTTTCAGTTGAGTCTTCCTATTTGTTGGTTAACATCCATGGTATTCTTGTTCATATTATTTGAAAGCTTTTTACAGGTAAGATGCTGGGAAATTTCACGGAATGGAGCTGCTGTGGCCAGTATGCCCAAGGCATCGATCTCACATGACCAGCCAGTAAATATCTCATAGTTTGAAAACCACATTTTAAATTTCTGATTGGGATGGCGTAACCTTTGTCTTGTCTCTCCATTTTAAAGGTACTCTGCTCAACATGGAAGGATGATGGAACTACTGTCTTTTCTGGAGGATGTGACAAGCAGGTGAAGATGTGGCCTCTACTCTCTGGTGGTCAACCGGTGACTGTGGCCATGCATGATGCACCAATTAAGGAGGTTGCATGGATTCCAGAGATGAATCTACTCACCACTGGAAGCTGGGATAAGACCTTGAAGTAAAATTTCTTTCTCCCCTTTTACACAAATTTTGAATTGCTATCCCTGTGGCAAGTTTGGTTGGAACCTTAAAATGGGTTTTCTAAATAGAATTGCTGTTCTTTTTACATCTGGGACTAGTGCTTGCATTATGTTAGAAAGGTACATTTTGCAGCAGAGTAAATGATTTCCAGGCCAAGTGAGTCACAATGTGTGCATGTCGAAGTTAAGTGGTCAGTTCACATAACCTTAAACAGAAGTGCAACCATGTGGGTTGCATCTTATGTTCAGGTTAAATTGTACTAATGGCTATAGAAGCCTAAAGTGGATGTGGGCAGGCTGGAGATGCGACTCTTAAAGTGGTGATACTATTTTTCAATGCTTATTTAATTTAGTAGTTGTTAAAAGGAAACAACCTATAATAAGTGTTGTATAACTGAAGGCCTTTCTGTCTTTGCTCTTTTTTTTTTTTTTTCTTTTTGTGTTTACAGTATATCCTTACATTTCTTTTTGTTTTCTAATGTTGCCAATCACAGTTTACACTGTCTACATATGGCCGCCATGTGTTTTCTATGAGCACTTTGAATGGTTTTGTTGTGTAATTGATCTGTCATTTTTACTCTCTTGATGTCCATGTATGTTTGCATTCCTCATCTTTTGTAGTCATGGAGTATCTCTAATAGTTTCCAATGTGCAATTAGGTACTGGGATACAAGGCAGTCAAATCCAGTACATACGCAACAGCTACCTGATCGTTGCTATGCCCTCACTGTTAGATATCCGCTTATGGTTGTTGGGACTGCAGACAGAAATCTTATTGTATTCAACTTGCAGAATCCTCAGGTAATGTTTTCTTCTTCCATGAGTGCAATTTTTTAATATAAAAATTAACAGTTGCTCCCACAGTAATAGTTTGAGTTCAATTTTCAATTCTTATTTGTTAGTTGTTATGTCATTGTGGTATGAAAGATATAATCACATGTTTGATTTCTGCATAATTGTAAGGTATCCTTCCATGTTAAATTCACCTTAGCTCGAAGTTAATTGTGCTTAAAAGTTTCCTTATTGTTATGAAGCATCTGTTTAGAACTTCTATAAGAATTCTTCTATTGTTGGATATTTTTTCTTCTGCTTGCTGGTGTTGGCTGGAAAAGATGTATTTCGTGATAAATTTGGTTTGTCCACAATTAAAAATGGATTCTTTTATAAATGGGTCTACTACAGAAACGAGCTTAATGGTTAAACATTTTCTGTAAAATTTTGTTGTATGGACTACAGTACAGTATGTAATATTCTTGTTTTCGATAATCCTTAGTTGAATTAAAGAAAAAAATGGAATAGTTTAATTGCTATACATCACTTGGTTTACTTGATAGTGTTAGACTCACTATTTCAATTGTTACATAATGATGGTAGTAGGTTACTTATTGGGAGATTCTTAAAAGATTGAACTATTGATTAGTTAGGAATTCAAAAGTTCAAATGTAAGAATATATCTTCATACCACATTATGATAATTAAGCTAATATTTTCCCGCAATTACTATAATCTTTGATTTATTGCAATATAAAAGAGATTGAGAGGTGATGAATCTCTAAAGTATTGTTCAATTTGTTAAGATGCTATATAACTCGGTTAAAGATCTATTGGTTTCCATCTCTTACCTTTGTTTAATATTTATATGTTTATTAATATTCTTGCTTTACATATTTATGTATAGTCATTGTTTATTGCTGGCAGACTGAGTTCAAGAGAATTCCTTCACCTCTGAAGTATCAGACAAGATGTGTTGCTGCTTTTCCTGACCAGCAAGGTTTCTTGGTATGTATCCATTTATTTGGGCTATTCTATTTTCTTTATTTGTGATTTTTATTCTCTCTGAAAGTACTTCAGGCATCAGTCTGGTTCCGTGTATCCATTTATTTTGGTTATTCTATTTCTTTGTTTGTGACTTTATTCTCACTGAAAGTACTTCAGGCATACATTCTGGTTCCATGTTTCCATTTTCCCTAAATTTGTTTCTTCTGCCAGTAATGTGGAGCTAAGCTTAGCCTCCAATTTTTATTCCACATCAGCCTGTCTTATTGTTTTCCTTGCATATCATTGGCTCTTGATACTTTTAATTTGTGTCACTTTCTTTGCTTTTAGTTTTTGCCTTTTGTGTAGACTATTGTGCTTCACTTATATTGGTTATTTTATATTGTGTTATGATCTATAGGTTGGTTCAATAGAGGGAAGGGTTGGTGTACATCATCTTGATGATTCACAGCAAAGTAAGAACTTTACATTCAAGTGCCATAGAGATGGTAGTGAGATATACTCGGTCAACTCTTTGAACTTCCATCCTGTAAGTTTCCTTTCATGCCTTTTGAATACATATTATATTTTTAATATTTGTTTGACACCATTTTATTGATGCTTAACTTTGAGTTTGTGTCATATGTGGGTAGGCTAGGAATTGATAATAGTCTGTTCTTTTGATATGAAGAAGGGTATTTTGACTTCATATTTAGATAAATAACATACGGAGTTCATATATTTGTATTCATCATCCTGTATGATCTGTGTCATACTTTCATCATTGGAGGTGTTTTGAAGTTTACAAGCATGTATTACTTAAACCATAAATATCCTCTAAAATTTAGTTTTGTCAACTTATCAATCTTTCTTTGTCAGTTTATCAATCTTTAAACAAGAATTTACAAGACTATATTCCTATGGCATTTGTCTTGCTTTAAACGTTCATTCCTAGGGGCATACATATTCCCTGAGAACCATCAAACTGATAAAAACAAATTCCTTTGAATTATTTTAGGACGTTTCTATCTATCATTGGTAGCTCTCATACTCAAGACCTCCTTGTTGACTAGCAGCTCTAAATGAAGAAAGTAATATGACCAGTAAAGCAATTTGTTAACACTGTAATCTTTATTGAGATGGGAAATGCTTTTTTGCACCTAACAAGTCAATCTTCTCCATGATGATTGGAACATACTTTTTGATTTTTGTCTGCTTTATCAGCAATTACTCGTCTTTTGTGGACTGTTTTCCCTCTACAGCAAGCTTGCTGCTGCTTGAGCCCTTGATAACAACTGTCTTTTAGTGGTGGTTAAAAATCACATGAATGCCATAAGATATTGCACTGGGAAACTACTAATTGACATGGAGTTGACTGATTTCAAGTTAAGTTACAAAGAGTAGAACTTAGAAAAAAAGTGTGCCATTAGTAAAATAAAGGTAATTTAATAATGGCAGAGAATCCTGTCTGTAAGGGGGTTCTATCAGCCCATGTTATTTGTAATTTCTCCTTGTATTTTGTAATTTCCTTGGAGATTAAAAGTCTTTCAAGGAGTAAATCTTGGTTTTGGATCTGCATATTATAGGAGTATTTATCCATCAGTGGTAATGTCCTTTTCTTTTGTGAGGATTTCAATGCTCAGTGCAAATAATCTTGTTGCTAAAATCATATGTTTTCATTTCATATTTCTAGCGTAGGAGATAAATATAAATTTTCCTAACTTTATAAGCTGAAGTTTATTCAGGATCTCATGTAACTGTTCATTGCTACAGATACATCACACTTTTGCAACCGCTGGATCTGATGGTGCATTTAATTTTTGGGACAAGGATAGTAAACAAAGACTCAAGGTAGTTTTGAATTTTCTTTTGTTTGTTACTTTAATTGTTATTCTTATTATTATTGCACAGTTGTTCTTAACTGAAAATCTATTGATATACATGATGATTTCTGCTCATTTTCAGGCCATGTCAAGGTGCAGTCAACCTATACCTTGCAGTACATTCAATAATGATGGATCAATATTTGCATACTCAGTATGTAGTTCTTTTGCCATTTTTCTATAGTTAACATGGATTCTCTTATCATCCTGTTTTTTGCACGTATCGAGAGATGCAAGCTCTAAATTTTTACGTAATGGCGGATTTTAGAAATCCTCTGACCACTTTCTTGCTCTCTGCATGATAGTTCCTGTTTGTTCAACATTACTGGTATTTTCTTTTCTGCAAGATTAAACAGCTCAAATATCTGGTTCTTCCAGTGATATTATTCCAATGCTGGCATAGCACATTGCATTTATTTCTGTGAGATCCATATATATATAGGATTACAACTTTTTTCATTATAAAGGGAAGGGCATCATAGTACTTACAATTTAGTGCAAACTGTCCGAACTGTGAACTTTCTTTGAGTTATATTTCAATTAGCATCACTTCTCTGTCCGTCTGTTTAAACTTGAATAAGTGCTTTAGAATTCTTAATTTAACATTTCTTGCAGGTGTGTTATGATTGGAGTAAGGGTGCAGAAAATCACAACCCAGCAACAGCAAAGACTTACATCTATCTGCACCTGCCACAGGTAATATTACGATCAGTTTGGTATTTGTGTTGATTCTGCTGTTTTGCGAAAGCAAAGCTCAAAAGGTATTTAGTAATATCAACTTTAGGTAGTGTTTACACATTTTTACATTGATATTTGATACTTCGAACATTTATCCCATAGCAGCCGTGGCTTAAAAGCTACCATACCAGAATAACAAATGGATCCTTAGCTTTTGTTCATAAATTAGTGTTGATAACATTTCTTAAAGAATTACCGGTGTAAAGATACTATTGTCAAGGATTTCAACAAAGCGTTTTTTTTTTTTTTGGGTGACAATGCAGGAGACTGAGGTTAAAGGCAAACCACGTGTTGGAACAAGTGGGAGAAAGTGAATCTGCTATTAGGTGGAGAGGAATGCAAATGAAAACGCAACAATCAAAATTTTGCTTGTATTTTCTTGTTCTGGTTTGCATCGCGATGGTGTTCTACTTTCTTCCAAGAATTCGTAAATGGATTGGACGGCGGTTTTTGTTGTCAATAGAGAAGCCTAGATTAGTAGTAGGATCTTGAGGAGGTGTCTGTTTTTTGGAATCCCTGTCCACTAAGATATTTTCTTACTCATGGCTAAATCATAAATGAAATCTTTTGACTTGATTGCTGTTTCGGTTGTGCCTGTAATATTTTCACTTTGTAATATTCGACAGTAGTTGTGATTATTGGATCTAATCTCTGATGTAGTGTGCATTTGCTGTATTTCTTTGACAATTAGGAAGCATCTTTCAAAATCTTTGTTGTTTTGAGTTCACCTTTTGTTGAAAATACATTCTTATTTACCCAAACAAAAATAACCACATTTTCGCAATCTTAATCGATTCACTGTTAATGAATGAACACGTGTCATAGCAAATCTCATCTGAAAATCATACCCATCGGTATGATGTGATAATAATATTTTTAATCTTTCTCTTTTCTTTTGCTTTTTGTCTGTTTGATATGTAATGCCATGGTTGTCTTGTATGAGATGCTTCATTTTTACCTGAGCTTGATTGAAACATCTTAGAAATAGCTTTCACATGGCATAAGCTTTCTTTAAATGGATTCCACTTGTTAATTATAATTTATAAGACTAATTTTGTGTATGAAATTAAGTGAAAGCGAAAAAGGTTTCAGTACTGGGTAACAGTTGTACATGAATTAGCTTTTCAACAAAGCCAATGCTTTTGTAGAAAACAGCAAAACGAGATAACAACCCTTGCATCCACTTTCTTATATATGCCAAGGATAAATTGATCTAATAATTAATGTGAGATAGTTATACAATTATTATATAATTTATTTTTATTTTTTTAATTTTCCTAAAACTATATGATATAAAATAATAATATAATTTTATTATATTAATTTATATAAAGGTTTGTATTTAACACTATTTTTTTTTATACCCATAGACCGGTACTTGAATTTCATCACTATACAAGATTAAAAAGAGGCAATCAAATATTTTTGACTAAATTTTAATTTTCCATTTTATATGATGGTATGATTATGATTATATGGGAAAGAAAACTTTGAATAATTCTAATTGTTTCCCCATATAAGTAGGAACTTCTAGTATATCTTAGCTAGGTGGATTCTTAATCAACAGGATAATTTAACTGTATTCAACAAATGCAAGGATTAAAATTTCCAGATGGTTCCCCAATTTTTAAATGATTTACATGGAGTATGATATAATAAGAATAAGAATAAGAATGATTAAAATCTGTCAAATGCAATACAGAAGTCTCCATTCTTTGAGTAAATGCCAAGAAAAGAAGGCAAAATAACACAATAAGAAAAGAAAAGAAAAGCTGTTGTGTTTTATTCTATCTCATAAGACTTATATATGATTATTATTCCTAGCACGCGTTTGCTTTAATTCACTTTTACCTCCTAATTCTCCAATGAATACCCTTTTTAATTTTGTGAATTAGAAAACCCTTCCTTGTAATAAAATATCTTTTGCTTATATAATATTTTGAATAATTAGTTTCAATGCAATGAAAGATTTCGGATCTTTTCTTTTTTTTCTTTTGTTGGATTGCCTGATTTTGTTCCTGAAACATGATACAAAAGTATGGATGTTCAATTGATGATGATGATGTTTCTTTGACTATTGGATTCAGGTTTATGTCTTTAAGATCTTCCATCGTGGTTACAGACAATTACCATAAGAAGAAAAAATTGTCAATTTCATAGGTTACCAATTACTCATCTAATCAGGGATTTTATTTAAAAGAAGAAAAAAAAAATAAAGGGAACCACCCTTTAATTTATATTGGACAATCAAAAATTTTAGTTAAGGTAATTATGAATTAGAAGTTATATTACTTTAATTTTAAACATAATCTTTATTTATCTTGAAAATGACAATAATTTTGTTGTAAAGTTTTCGGTAAAATTTATGGGAGACTTTTAATATAATTAAAAAATGTAACATAAATTTTTGATGAATTTTGAAACCATCTTGATTTAATTATTTGGATGTTAATCAAATTAAAGGTGGGATACTTTTCAAAAATCACTTATAAAAATGTAATAGTTATGCATAGACAATTATATATATATATTCTTTTTCTCTTGAAAAACAAAAAATATTTGTTCATCACATACATTGAGAAACTAGGAAACACCAATAGGCATCATAATAATGATTATGAAACCATATTAGCTACATATTAATTAAAAATTGAGTGATTAATTATGGCAAAGTTATTTCTTAATACCTCTTAACATCCAACTTAGTAATTGAAAAGCAGCTTAATAATTATTAAAGAATAAAAAATCACTAAATAATTCTAATTATCTTTCAGAATTTTTTTCTATAATTACTAATAAATTCTTACAATTCAACAGTTAATAAAAATTGGAGTCTTAGTCTTCACTTTCATTGTATTTTTTATTGTATTAAGAATTTAAATGATATATTTTAAAATATACTTTTAAAATAATAATTATAATTATATTTTTAAAGTAACTATTTTAGAAAATAATGTCAAACACATTTATTTTTCATTTTAGATAATTATTTCAAAATATTATTCAAAATAGGTTGGCTCAATAAAGCAGGAAAATAACATTTGGCCTACATGGATGACCATGGAAAATGATGTCTTATGCTAATCTTCTTATCAATCTGACCAGTGACCATGATAAAATTTCAAGCTGTTTGCCATTGATAATGATACTTCCATCATTCCTTACCGTTTAATATGATCAGTATGAATTTACATAATTAATTATTTTATTATTTTTATTCATATAGAAACAAAATTATAACCCTTTTTATATTAAATTTGATATTAAATAAATTTTTAAGGGATGGCTTCATTAATGTAAAAAGTTGAAGGACAGAATTATCCCTCATATTTATTGATTTATTTTTAAAATTAATTTGTATTTATATATAATTTTTTTAAAAAAAGAAAAATAAAAAAAGAAGAAGATTAAATTAATAAGTGACTATCTTTCAGAATAATTCACCACAACCCACCAGGGAAATGGTTAGAGCCCACCCCCAAGGAAAAAGGTTCAAACTCCTCCAAGTACAAAGTGAAGGTATTTTCTTTTCTATTAAATTATGGAAACAGAAACTGCTTAAATTAAAATAATTTTATATATTTTCTTTAAAAATAAAAAAAATGATATATTGTCTTGTATTGGTAACCTCATTCTTGTAAATTTATAAAGATGATGTAAATCCTTATCAAAATTCAGAACACATACAACTACAAATCTGGGTACATGACAAATGATTTAATAAAATATGCAAGGCTATGAACAAACATCTTGCTACCATTCTAGGTTACCAATTATCCATTTTCTAGAGGCCTAATTTCCATCAATACCCACTTCATTCTAGTTCCCAAGAGACATTATGATGTGCAATGTTTGTTTTTATTTCAGGTAAAAATAGCATGATATGATCTCACATGTTATTTCATTTCAACTTCATTGATTCAACAAGCATAAATTATTGAGCACCAATAATGTTAATTGGATTTTTTTCTATATTGATACCAAATTATTTAAATAGTATTATATGTTATAAATGGCATTTTTTTTTGTCTTAAATATAATTTTATTTACCACAAAACGATATCAACTATTGATAATTAATGTTACACATATGATGCAATTAATATAATCTTTTTACTAATATGATCATTATAAAGCATAGTTGCAAATTGCAGATAGAACCATAGTAACATGTTATGTGAAAGATTTAGAAGATATACCATAAAAAAGGGCAAATAAAGGAGAAAAAAAGAGTTAAATTGATGTCAATATTTCTATTTTGTTATGTAATATGCAAGCAAAAATATATAATAATAATTTAAAATATGGTCAAATATAGCAACTGCTAGCTTACAAAAGAGAACCCCAAGAAAGAGAGAAAATGGAGGGAATGGGCTTGAAAGTTACATGAAGGATGGATTTTTTCTTAGTCTTGACTTCACTTCACATTAAGTGCATATGGGTAGGTTTCCTATGTTTAGTAAATGTGATGTGAGCCACGCACCTATGTCTACAAACTATTATAACATATTCAACAGGCTCTTGTATTCACTCTAAAACAATTAATTTCCATATCATAAACAGACAAAGAATACTTGTATATCATCTATGAAGTAACTTTAATGCTAAGAAAGCTACATTCTACTTACCCTTTTGTGGATACAATACTCACTCATCATCTCAATTCGGATAGGATTTTGCTTATTCTCTTCAATGAATAACTCAATATGTATATGAATGTTAATATTTTATTAAATCAAAGCTTAGACATAATATTAGCCATTTGACATTTAATTTTTATGAGAATGCATAAGAACATTCAGATTAAAAAGTAATTGATGCATTGTAACTTGTAATAAGTAAAACAAACCATCAAACTTCTTTAAAGATATTGCTATTACCCATGTAAAAAGATGAGCTAAAAAAATAGGAAGAAGAACACTTTTACCCATTACAAAAGAGATTATTATTATTAAAGGAAGGAAGACCAACGGCTAAAAATTCATGTGGGTCCACATTGAAATTTATTGATGGAGCAGAAGGCCGCAAAATACGCTTATATAAAGCCTTGAGCTCTTCTACTCAACGCCCCCCTCCCAAAACACCATCTTCTGCTGTATGTTCTTCTCTCTCTGAGACATTTACACAAACACTTCTCCACTTCAAGAATTTCTTGAAACGTTTCGTTTTGCTTCATCATGGCTAGACCTCAGCAAAGGTATCGCGGTGTACGTCAAAGACATTGGGGCTCTTGGGTTTCCGAAATTCGTCATCCTCTACTGTAATTTCTCTTTCCCGTATCTATTGCAACAAACGTTTCTTAAACTTATTTATTTGCTTAAACGTTTCGGTACTTCTTACGTATATAGTATTATTTTTCATACCTCGATACGCATGTTATCTTAAGAGAAAGCATTTTTTTAAAAGTATTTTTCTTCTCTTAATTTCTTGCTATTACTAAAAGAAACGTTTTTGTGTGATTTTGTGTTGCAGCAAGACAAGAATTTGGCTCGGCACATTTGAAACAGCAGAGGACGCAGCAAAAGCATACGATGAAGCAGCGAGACTCATGTGCGGTACAAAAGCGCGTACAAATTTCCCATACAATCCCAACGAATCCCAATCTTCATCATCAAAGCTTCTCTCAGCTACTTTTGCAGCTAAGTTACATAAATGTCACATGACATCTCTTCAAGGGCAAAAAAAAGATGCATCAAAAGAGTCAATTCAATCACATTCGCATACATCATTCGCCGGAAAAAGCATCGGAGCGAGTGCCACCGGGGAGTGGCTGGAGACGAAATGGATCGACCGAGAAGGTCAAGTTGAGAGTACTAATACTACTACTCAACAATTCAAAGCCCTTGAAAATGATCATGATATTGAGCAAATGATAGAAGAATTGCTTGATTATGGGTCTATTGAGCTTATTTGTTGCGGCAATTCAACATAATTCATGTGGTCTAAACTGAAAATGTACCAATGTTCTAATTAATTAAGTTCCTTGTTATTGTTAATTTTGAAGGATGTAGCTCGCTCTCTAGCTCTCTGTCTCTCTCCTTCTCTAGCTCGCTAGCTCTTGCAGAAGTTGTTATAGTGATGACCATATTGAATCCATGTAGATAAAGTAGTATTACTAGTCTGAATAAATGTGAATGTCTGAAAAAGAGCATTGTGTGCATTTTTGAAGATATAGCTGACATTATTAAATATGAACGTGGAAAGGGCAGAGGATGATATCATAGTTTTGCCTTTATAAGTATGAATATATGCTTTCTTTTTTTATACGCATGTATCCTCCTGTACATATTTTTTATTAGAGGCAAAGAATCCAAATTCTACAAAGAGCAAATAGTTAGGGAAATAAGGGGAATACCAAGGATTTCTTTCATTATTATTATTACAAAAAATAATATATACATCAAATTTAGTTAAATATATTTTTTAATTTTATTAATTTTGAAAAAATCCATATATACCCCAATTCATTACTTTAATTTTAGAAAAAAAAAAGAATAATCTGATCATTCAACTCTTAAAATAACTATGCGTAAAAAAATATTATAGTAACTATAGTAAAAAGTAAATAACTTATCTAAATTAATAAAGATTTACAAAAGTATTTTTGAAAATAATAGAATTATAATATATGTTTACCCAATAAAATAACTTTCGTCTTGTAATCTATGAAAAAACTTCAAATTCATTACTTTTTGAAGTGTGGGTTGTCATTTTCTGTTTTTCACCATCTAGGCCAGAGGACAAGAAGACATGTTAATGATAAAAAAAAAATATTTTCCTAATTTTGTTGTCTTCCATTGTCTCATCACTTCACCAATGGCAATTTGAATGTAAAACTTAAAATTTTAAATAAATATATAAAATTTTTAACACTCATTATTTATATTATATGCCGAATCTAGCATTAATTTGAAATTAATAAATTTTAGAAGGTGTTGGTTTGATATTGATGTTGATGATGATGAGATGATACATCAGCTTTCCGTCTTTCAATAAATTATAAACATCCTCAAATCTCTATTGGCTTTTAAAAGTTGATAAGAGACATGACATGCTTTGCCAGCTTTGGGATCCATCGATTCACATTACAACTTTGTTTTCGAAGAATATTACCCCACTTTTGACCCACCAATTCGTTTTCTCCTTTTTCCCTTTATAATATATGAAAACTTAAGTTAATTTACTGTTATTTAATATTTGATAAAGTTTTATTATTGGGTTAATATTATATTTATATATATTACCTAGACAACAACAATCAAGGATAATAATTTGAGTCATTATATAATTATTCAATACCAAATCGATGCTATTAAATAGATTCAAATTTAAAAATATTGACACGAATATTAATCGAATTAAATTCTAATTGATAATCGTATTGAATTCATATTTAATTTTTTGAGTTTATTTATCTATTTAATATACCATTAAAACAAAATTCATTAAATAAATAATCATACATAAATAAATAATCATTTAATATATTAATTTTAATTATTTATATTTTAATATTTAGTTTATATTTAAATAAATAATTAATTAAATAGATAAGATTTTATATTATTTAATTAAATGAATTCAATAGATCGAATTGACTCAACGACCTAATTATTCTTTTGATAAACTAATAATTGTATGATATTATGTCACTTATTTAATAAATAGATGACACGTTTAATAAACGAATAACATGATTAATAAACAATTGTATTTGAACTGAAAGCATAATTAATATATGAATCGGATTCATATGAGTACAAAATATATCACAAGTTTATTAATACGATATAAATAAGATATATTTATTCGGATTGTCATCCCTAATCACAATAAGTGTATTTTAAAAAAATTTTAAAAATATATTTATTACTCACAAAATAAGAAATTTTATCTTCTTACTTTTATTCCGAGAAGGCTAAAATAAACACACCTTTAACAACAGCAAAATATATAATTTGCAATTCCTAAAAATTTATTTATTTAATTTTTTTGTTTAAAAAATATTACTTCTATATAGTCATTAGTTTATTATTTATATATTTTTATTATTGTATTATGGGTGGCATTAATTGTTTCCTTTAAAACATATACATTTTGTCTATAGACACGGTGATTACATAATATTATGCAATTAAACCGAATATGTATTATAAGATGAATGATTACTTTATTATTTTTTAGGCTTTAATATTATGGTAAAGTAAATATAAAAAAATAGTAATTATTATTATTATTACTAAAAAAATACTATATATTATATCATGATATTTTATTTTTTAAATAAAAAATCAAATGGGTTTAGTGTTGAAGTATAAACAAGAGAAGTATAATTAAAAATGAAGTAGAGCATAATGCAGTGAGCTAGTGTCATGTTTGGCCTTCACTTGCACCTACCAGATGATAAGAAAAGCACTTTTCTACTTTTGCTAGCCATTTTCACACACTATAGCTTTTTTCAGCTGCATTGCATGCTGACAAACAAACGAGGTCTTACATGTTCCAAAAAACACAAAACTATTTGTCATTATGTTGGGATATTAGATTAGACACTCTTACCTATCCAAATTTTAAAGAATTATGTAATTGGATTTGGATTTGCATTTGCTTGCATGCCATTTGAATTTTCCACATTTTTTTCTTTTTTACATCTTTTTAAGCCCTAATTAAACATTATTTATTTAAATTCACTTTGTTGGGATCCACATCTTTAATCTAACCCCCATGCCTCATGATTAATGATCTGTTTGGAAGTTGATTTTGTACCCCACAATTACCAAAAACAAATTAGAAATTAATATTAATATTATTATTACTATTACTATTATTATTATATATACGCGTGCACTCTCACACACACATATAAATAGTGATAGTCATAAATAAATAAATGAGAGGGGAGGAGGCAATTTTTGCGTTGTACGAATGATAAAATATTAAAGATGATATTTACAGAGTCCAAATTTTAAAAAAAAAAATCTATTTTTAATAGTTAAAATATGTAATTATATTTATTTTTTTAAAAAATTCAAAACTTGTAAGTAGGGTCATCCCATGTCTTAAGAGAATTTTTTCTTTATCTTTTTTTATAAATTAATAATTATATCGTATTATATTATTTATTTAATAAATAGATGACATAATTATTAAAAAAATAATTTAAATTTTATGAATCATGATAACTTTAAGAAATATAAGCATATTTGACTTGAATTTACACTCTATTTGAGTGAATCTTCTTTTAGGTTAAATAAAGGTTTTGTAAGGATTTTAGGATAATTAACCCATTTTATTTGTAAACTTTAGGTTTCTTAAAAGTTTTAAGAAAGGTTGTTTTCTAATAATTTTATAAAAGAATTTGTTTGTAAATATAAGACGTTTTTCTAGAATTAAAGAGAGGTCAAAAAAAAGAAAGGAGAAAGATATTCCTTAGGGTTGAGAGAAAGGTTTCTAGAGGTACCCTAGAAGTGTTAGAAAAACTTGTTAGTTTAAAGTGGGGAGAGAAAGTATGGTTATTCTAAAAAGCATACTTGATCTTGTATTCTTTGAAATCTCCGTATTAATATAATCTTCTTCTCTAATTAATTCGTGTATTCTTGTGTAGTTTGATTTTTTGCTTGGATTATTCTGGATTGGTTTGTCTTGTAGTTCTTTAATTTTTCTTAAAGGTTGTAAATAGTCTTAACCCAGAAATCAATATTCTGCTCAGATTTCTTGGTTCATAAAAACGGTATCAAGGCATTTAGTTTTTTTAATAATTGGTATAAGATCCCAGAAGAACAAACAAAGGAAAAGAAGATTGAAAACAAAGAAATCCAGAAAAAAGAACAAGAGACGAAACAAAGCTTTGAGATAGAAAAAGAGTTTAAAGTCATGTGCAAAGAGATAAAGATCTTGAAAAAGTTTGGCACTTGGTTAAAGGTGAAAAAAACTGAGAAAAAAGAAGTTAGGTAGTACATGGATCCTTGGGAGAAAAGGAGAGGCTGATGAAGACTTTAAACACAAGACAAAAGTTGGAGTTAAAAAGTTCATCAAAGTACAATGTATTTTAATGTCAAAAATTTGGCAGAGAAGTTGGTATAAAAAGGAACACAGTTAATTGGAAATCATCATTACAGCATATAATGACCTTGGCAAAAAGAAAAGCAGAGTACAAGGAGATGAATAGATCAATTAGCGAAAAAGTGTGGTTACAAAGGTGTAAGACTGAAGAAAAGATCATAAATGAAACATCAAGGGAAGTAGTTATTGAAGAGATTATAGTAGATGTCCTAACCAAGATAGGGTTGACCAAAAAATTCATCAATTATTATAAATTGATTGGTGTTTCAACTAATTTATGACTAATTAGTTGAAGAAGGCTACTAAATGGAAGATCAAAGATTTTGATAGCATGTTTGTACAATATGACATTATTAGAATGCTAATATAAAGAGAAGAAGAAGATTTAAGATTTTAAAACTTGAATTAAAGTAGAGATTATCGAAAAATGATTCAAGTTTTATGAATCATGATGACTTTAGAAAACCTAAGCGTATTTAACTTAGATTTACACTCTATTTAAGTAAGTCCTTTTTTAGGTTATATAGAGGTTTTCTAAGTATTTTAGAATAACTGAGTACTTTTATTTGTAAACTTTAAATTTCCTAAGAGTTTTAAGAGAGGTTGTTTTCTAACAATTTTAAAAAAGGTTTATTCATAAAAATAGGATATTTTTCTAGAATTAGAAAGAGTTCAAAAAGAAGAAAGAAGAGAGACATTCCTTAGGGTTGAAAGAAAGGTTTCTAGAAGTGACCTAAAGCCGTTAAAAAGATTTTATGAGCTTAAAGTAGGGAAAAAAAGTGTAGTTGTTCTAAGAAACCATACTTAGTCTTATATACTTTGAAATCTCTAGATTAAGGGTAGGCAAATTCTAGTCAATCCAATCCAAGTCGATCCAATTCATTTATTAATACAATTTAGATTGATTTAAAAAATTTATAGATCAACTTATAAATAAAAATTTCATAATTCCACAGTTTATAGATTAGATTAATTTCAATCTACTAATCTGCCAATCCATACCCAAAATTTGGCCTCAAACGCAACCTAAAACAGATCCAGAAATCCAATTCAAACCTTAAATGCTAAATGTATATAATCCATTTTTTTTTCATTTTTCACTTTCTCATTACAAATATAACGGCTTTATCATTTCATTTTCAAATGCTTCTCTGCAAAGATATTAATGATTATAATATATCAGTAGAATTTTATCTGTTATAATTGTCAATCCAATCTCCTCAAATCACTGACCTAGGTTTGGAGACCAAACTGTTGTGTTAAGGAGTTAACTAAGGAACACTTTAGGGGCGAATTATAAAAAGTAAGATAGTTAGCATTTGCTATGCCACATACAATTTTAGACATATTGGATTTGTACCTTAACATAGTATCGAACAATTAACTCATGTAATGGCTAGAGAAGTTCAATGCAACTATCATTTCATAATATCCAAGTTTGATTAAAGTGTTAAGTGTCCTTTGTACTTAATCATGACATTAGTCCTTGAATAGATTTTTCTTAAAATAATTGTTCAAAAATGCATAAGCCATTCTCATTTTCCTTAATCAATATCCATTCTATGATAATCTAGAATGGATAATTTATTTATTTATTTTTATAAATTATGTAGTATACTATTAACTGCAATAATTAACTTAACTATATTATTCATGTAACGACCCGTATCTCACCCCAAGGGTATAATTGTCATTTTCTACTCACCCCGTTTGGACGTTGGTGTTTATTTCATAACCCGTGTGGTTGTGGGTGTAATTCGAGGCTTGTGTGGGGCCTAATTAAGTAAGAATCTAAATTTTTGGAGGGTTCGGTCGA
>JAVXUL010000011.1:4784187-4797412 GCA_035590515.1 Trichilia minutiflora | reverse complement strand
TTGGATGTATCACATTCTATCCAATTATTATATCATATTTATTAGATAATTATGGAGTTAAATAATTGAAAATTAAATGAAAAATATAAAATCCATTTATTTTTCATTTATTTGACAAGAAAAATTGAGTTTTTCGTATCTCTCTTTTAAGCAAAGTGGACGGTCATGTGGGGGAGCAAATAGGGATGGTATCAAGTGGAAAGGAGCTAAGCTTTTAGCTCTTGTCTTCATCTCATCATCAAGAACCCAAAGCATCTACTTAAAGCTCTAAGGTAATTTATGTTATTAACATTTGTTTTCTTCCATTTTTACCTAGGGGTTTTTATGACAAAAACTTACAATTATGCATGATTTAGGCTATAGAACCTTCATTTTGTAATATCTTTTGAGAGACATAAATATAAGATGTAGTTGTTGAATCTAAAATCCAAGAATGATGATCTAAAATAACGATTAATTTATAATTGATCTCAATTACATTATGTACCCAAGTATAGGTAGTCTTGTTGTAGATTTTCAACATGTTTTAATTTTCTAATTAATACATGAACAATTGGTTTGGTTTGAGCATTCTTCAGGTTGTTGGCTCTATAAATTGAAAACATATTATAAATATCTATTCTATAGCTGTTGTTTGGAATGAACAAAAGTGCTTATACTTATAGCTTTTTAAGAATCACTTTCTAGATGATCTTCCCAGATGCATTCTCGGAAAGTACTTAAAATGCTATTTCGAGCTATCTTAATTTGATGCATACTATTTTGGGAATTGTTTCATTTTCTTATAATTAAAAACTTCTATTCTGAAGTATTTTCTACAAAGAAAAACACCCCTTCGTGCGATATTCTTGATATTCAATCTATGCCTGTTTGTGAAGTGACATTAAGGTGAAGGGTACTGAAATATATTTTGCATTGCTGTTACAATAGATCCATGAAGCTGTTTATGATCGGAATATAAACAATTTAATTGCATCTGATTTGCGACGAGCTTTTGTGAAGAACGCCTGTGCAGTTTAATTTGTGTTTAGTTGTCATATTTGCAGTTCTGAATAAAAATGATAACAACATTTTCCTTTTCTTTATATGTCCAGGAACGAATTCCGATTAATGAAGTATTTGAACAGCTCAAATGCACAAGAGAAGGCTTGTCAAATGATGAAGGCCAGAAGAGGCTTCTAATATTTGGTCCGAACAAGCTAGAAGAAAAAAAGGCATTGACTTATGACCATCTTTGTTTTACCTTGAGAAAAATGTTGTTGTGGTAAGTTCTTAGGGAGGACTAATGTGTTAAAACAATGCTCAAACAGGAAAGCAAGCTTCTGAAATTTTTGGGTTTCATGTGGAATCCACTCTCTTGGGTCATGGAGATTGCTGCTATCATGGCCATTGTTTTGGCAAATGGAGGGGTAATCCTCTGTATTTCTGAGCGTTTTAACGTGTTATTTAAATCATTCTCATTTTATGCATTTCAATGGGTAAACGCAGGGCAAGCCACCAGACTGGCAGGATTTCCTAGGTATAGTGGTACTGCTTATTATCAACTCCACTATAAGCTTCATAGAAGAAAACAACGCAGGCAATGCTGCAGCTGCACTAATGGCGGGTCTTGCTCCCAAAACCAGGGTACTTTTTAGATGGATGCATGACTATGCTGTTCCCGATATAAGAGGAATGCTTACTTCAAAAAATATGTAGATAATCACAGTAACTATGGTGTTAATCTAAGTTTGTTTAGCATTTAAAGCTGTCTAGCATTATGAGATAAATGGACGCATATCAGTTTCCTATTTCTTTGTGTTTTTATGGGTATAAATTTATTTACTTTATGATTAGATCAGTGATACCCATTGTGTGAGGAGTAACTTTAGTAATGCTTTTTGCATACTTTAATGACTGAAGGTTTTGAGAGACGGATCGTGGAGGGAGCAAGAGGCTGCGATCTTGGTACCAGGTGATTTGATAAGCATCAAGCTAGGAGACATTCTTCCAGCAGATGCTCGTCTACTGGGTGGAGATCCGCTCAAGATTGACCAGTCTGCACTTACGGGTGAGTCTTTGCCTGTGACAAAAATGCCAGGTGATGAAGTCTTTTCTGGGTCTACTTGCAAGCAAGGTGAGATTGAGGCCATTGTAATTGCCACTGGTGTGCACACCTTTTTTGGTAAAGCTGCTCATCTCGTTGACAATACCAATCAACAAGGGCACTTCCAAAAGGTACACTCTGGGCCTAAGCAGTAAAGCTTTTTGTTGTTAAATTTGTGTATCAAAGTAATTCTATGTTTGTATAAAGCTAAGGAATATATTATCATATTGGAGATTTGCCGTCATTTAGTTCCTAAAAAACTGTAGATTACTGGTTTTTGGACGATAAATTTGAGGAACCTGAAATTTTTATTCTTCAGTATAAACTTGGTTTACATATGCTCAGATAGAGAATAAACGTTTGAAAATAAAAATTTTGTACTTCAGAGTATACTAATATATCATTTATATAACTACATAAGGTGCTAAAATAAAGTTACCAAACCTTAGCTAGTACAACATATTGTTTGCTCTTGTTTCTGCTTGATTGCAATAAATCCGATGGTGTGTCAGGTTTTGACAGCCATTGGAAACTTCTGCATATGTTCCATTGCAATAGGGATGGTTATAGAGATAGTGGTTATGTACCCAATTCAGCACCGACAATACAGGAGTGGAATTGATAATCTTTTGGTGCTACTTATTGGAGGAATTCCAATCGCTATGCCAACAGTGTTGTCTGTAACGATGGCCATTGGGTCGCACAGGCTTTCCACACAGGGTGCTATTACCAAGAGGATGACAGCAATTGAAGAGATGGCTGGGATGGATGTCCTTTGCAGTGACAAAACCGGAACTCTTACTCTCAACAAGCTTACAGTAGACAAAAGCATGGTAGAGGTTAGTGCTTAAATTTCTGATTGATATAAACATGTTGTTGGACCGTTTTATGATGAATAATTCTTTCCAAGGTCATATTTATTAAGTGAAAGGAGCAAAAGAAACAAGGATTTTGGATTTTGAATCAATCTTTAGTTGTAAAATATCTTTGAGTCATTGATATTTTAAGCAATCGATGATTTTTCAGGTATTTGTGAAGGATATGGACAAGGACACCGTGATTTTGTGTGGAGCCAGGGCATCTAGGGTTGAAAATCAAGATGCTATTGATACTTGTATTGTTGGTATGTTAGCTGACCCAAAGGAGGTATGTTATACTGGAGACATCAAGCCCTTGGCTTTTGTCTTTCCTCTGCCTTTACTGGTGTTGAAATATAAATCATTTTCAACAGCGGCTTGTTTATCATGACCTTCACTTATTCAAGTGACATAAAACTTGTGAGATATGCTATGCTATTGCTGACAAGCTTTTGTGATGGTTGAGAGTGTTAAATTAGACATGTACAATGGTCTGACTGGGTTAGTGAATGATCAAGCTTAGTTTTGCTGCCCGATCTCCATTAAATTAATTTTATCTGCATTTGCAATTGACATGGTGCTATGCACTTGTAGTTTCTTCAAAATGATAGAATTGATTCTTTTAACTTATTTTATTTATAAATGTGAAATAACCATATAATGATTAGAGTAGTATTCTCTATGAAGTCCATAAATGAAGTATCAAGCTTCATGTTTTGCCACTACGCTTACAGATTTTGATAGTGACCACCTACCTTCAAAGTTGAAAACCCTAATTTACCACCTTCTTTCTCCCTTTCTTTCTCTACAGGCCAGAGAAGGTATCACAGAGGTGCATTTTTTGCCCTTTAATCCAGTGGAAAAGCGTACAGCCATAACATACATTGACTCTGATGGCAATTGGCATAGAATCAGCAAAGGAGCACCAGAGCAGGTAATATATCAGTTAGTATGTATCACATAGTTTTCATTATCTTCAGTCTACTTTCCTTTCCCCCTAATTTGTGTGTGAAATATGTTCTAGATCATAGAGCTCTGCAACTTGAGGGAAGATGTAAGGAAGAAAGCACTTACCATAATTGATAAGTTTGCTGATCGGGGCCTTAGATCCCTTGCAGTTGCTAGACAGGTGAGTTTGCATGTTTTTGTAACCTTAGAACTGCATTTGTCAAGCAATGGTACATTAGATGAACCAATTCCAATTAGGTAAAATATATTTGTTGCTGCAGACAATTCCAGAGAAGACCAAGGAGAGCCCTGGAGGACCCTGGCAATTTGTGGGTCTATTGCCGCTATTTGATCCTCCAAGGCATGACAGTGCAGAGACAATCCGTCGTGCCCTTAATCTTGGAGTCAATGTCAAAATGATAACTGGTGATCAACTAGCAATCGGCAAGGAAACTGGTCGCAGGCTTGGTATGGGAACCAATATGTATCCTTCGTCCGCCTTACTTGGTCAGACCAAAGATGAGAACATCGCTGCACTCCCAGTTGATGAGCTAATTGAGAAGGCAGACGGCTTTGCTGGAGTCTTCCCAGGTAATTAGGAGAAATCCTTTGCTTTGTAAATAAATATAAGCTTAATAGTTACAAATTGAAAGAATAAGCATAACAGAATGAATTTATTTGACCTTAAAATTAATCCATAGTAAGGATGTGTTAAAGACTTTAAATTTACAATAAACTCTGAGAAAGGCATTGTGTCAAAGGTTTTTTGTTTTCTTTTTTGCTATTTCCCTTAATTGTCAGGATGTATACCATTGTGGTTATACTTAGTGCAAATATATTTTAGTAATATGAAATTTTTATATTGTCACAATGCTTGTTAACTGATGTGGCAAGCATTCAGAACACAAGTATGAGATCGTGAAGAGGTTGCAAGATAGGAAGCACATCTGTGGGATGACTGGAGATGGTGTAAATGATGCTCCAGCTTTAAAAAGAGCAGATATTGGAATCGCAGTTGCTGATGCTACTGATGCAGCACAGGGTGCATCTGATATAGTCCTGACAGAGCCAGGATTGAGTGTGATTGTGAGTGCTGTCTTAACGAGCAGAGCTATTTTCCAGAGAATGAAGAACTACACCATTTATGCAGTTTCTATAACAATCCGAATCGTGTTGGGTTTTATGCTCATTGCTCTTATTTGGAAGTTTGATTTCTCTCCTTTCATGGTTCTGATCATCGCCATACTCAATGATGGAACAATCATGACGATTTCTAAAGACAGGGTGAAGCCATCTCCTGCCCCCGACTCATGGAAGCTCAAGGAGATCTTTGCCTCTGGCATAGTCCTTGGCACCTACCTGGCTGTCATTACTGTTCTTTTCTTCTGGGCTATTCACGGTTCAGACTTCTTCCCAGTAAGAATCTGGCATTTAGCTTTGCCTTGCTAAATAAGTTATTCTTAGAATTGCATATATTCATCAGACTTCTACAAGTTTGTGAAGCTGTAATTTCATTTCTGCCTAAATGTCACTGTGAAAGTTAATTAAACTTTGTATCATTTTCAGGAAAAGTTTAGTGTAAAACCTATCCGCCACAGTCCCCATAAGCTTACAGCAGCCGTCTACCTCCAAGTGAGCATTGTAAGTCAGGCACTCATCTTTGTTACTAGGTCCCGGAGCTGGTCTTTTCTTGAGCGCCCTGGTCTTCTACTTGTTGCTGCTTTTATTGTTGCGCAACTGGTGAGTTTAAGATATTCTGATTTCAGGTTGCAGCTATTTGTTCAGTTGCTCATCATAGCATAAATTCCCTGAATTTTTCCTCTCTTTTGTCCGGTTTAACTTGCGTCAGGTAGCCACGCTTATTGCTGTGTATGCTAATTTTGAATTTGCAAGAATCCACGCTATTGGGTGGGGATGGGCTGGAGTTATCTGGATCTACAGCATTCTCTTCTATATTCCATTGGATATTCTTAAGTTCATTGTCCGATATGCTTTGACAGGCAAGGCCTGGGATAATCTTCTTCAGAACAAGGTATCGAACCACTTTCTAAACCCCTTTTCCTGAATCTTTTGAACATTTTGTGATTTTTTTTATTGTATTGCACACAACTATGAAGACTGCTTTCACAACAAAGAAGGATTACGGTAAGGAAGAGAGAGAGGCGCAATGGGCTCTGGCTCAACGAACCCTGCACGGATTACATCCTCCGGAAACCTCAGAAATCTTCGCTGACAATAACAACTACCGGGAGTTGTCTGAGATTGCTGATCAGGCAAAGAGGCGCGCTGAAGTTGCAAGGTGATGATCAATGAAACTGCTGTCGTATTTTACAAATTGAATTCTCAGAAGCATTGTAGTTCTGTTTTCATTTACTAAATTTCCAGGCTAAGGGAGGTTCATACACTGAAGGGACATGTGGAATCTGTTGTTAAACTCAAGGGGCTTGACATTGAGACCATTCAACAACACTACACTGTTTAAGATTGAAGGATAGAAAAGTAAAAGTTAGCAAAGAGAGTTGGATGAGGTCAGAGAAAAAGCTAGATTATGAAAGAAATAGCATACATAAAGAAAACAATTGTTTCTCTTGTCTCATTTATTCAGGAAAATGCAAGGGTTTCCTACAGAAATTTTATATTGGTCTTTAGATTTTTTTCTGCTGGAAAAAGTGATTCAAAGAATTCACTTGCTCTCCTAATTTTAGTATGTATGTATTCTTTTTTCAATCATATTCCCAGTTTTGCTCTTCATTCACTGTAGTTGTCTTGATTTTGAAAACATTTTTTTTAAATTATTATTTATTTATTTATCTTACTATTATATGGAAAAACTGATAAATTATAAATGTAATAGGGATATAACAAATAAATAAGCAAAACCAAGTGAGATCAGTTTCCTTAATCATCTCATTAAATTTTTCTTTCACAAACATAATAAACTTAAAAATATATCTTCAATTAAAAGAGGACACCATGCAACTTATCTTCAAATAGATGTTTTATAGAAAAAAATGAAAAAAAAAGATTACCCAAAATTATGGTTTAAAGAGTAAATTTCATCAATTATTAAATAAGAATTAATAAACTTATATAAATTCTTTTTTAATGTTGTTGAAACTCAACTTCTATCTTATTAGGAATTGATTTTTCATAATAAGTTTTATTATTGAAAAATATTCGTGACTGGAATACTAGTGAAATATTTTTTTTTTCTAATTGATTGCCTGATTTCTTGAGTGTTGGGTTGCTTTCAATGCATCTAAAGTATGTAGTCGGGTGATTCCATCTCGTAAGAGATAGTTACTGTTTTGCGTCTATCCTGAATTCGATTCATCGGAAGTGTATTTTTTATAAAAATCTGATACAGCAATGAGTTTTACCTAAATTGTCTCTCTCACATAAAGGCTGTTTTGTGTCTATCTGGGGTTCAATAAATTAGAATTTTTCACATATACAAAAATAGTTGGTTTCAAATTTCAGATTTTAGAATGTACATTAATCTTTTTTATCAGTATTTTTATTATTATTGTTTTGATTTAATTTATAGATTGATTTGATTATCTATGACTTTTTATGTTCATTATCCAATTTTATTATTAGAAAACCTAACAAATATATTAGACAACAATTGGTAATAAAATTTAGGCGATTGTTTTATTAGTGATTTTATATTTAACTTTAAATATTTATTTTTTATAAGAATATGAGATAATTAAAGGATTTTAACTAATCTCTGTATTATAAGACCGAATAATTCTTAGATAATCTCCTACAATTAAATGCTATAATTTAAACACTATATGATTAATATTTTTTACTGTATAAAAAAATCGATAATAAAATCAAAAATGAATATTTTCCAAAATTTTGGAAAATTATCACTGGCATCATAAAACGTCTAGAAAAAAATCATACACCTCCCTGTCCTTAATCTAACCGTTAGAAAATGGATATTTTTGTAATTTACTAACAAACTCCGCTTTTTCATTGATTTAAAAGAACTGACATTTGCCCTAAATGTTTTCGAAATTTGAACATGAAATTAGGTATTTCTTTGCTCAAAATTATCCAACAACCTAAGCACTCAGAGCCAAATTTAGCTTAGACATTCTAACAGCCCGAATAATATCTCCATCAACTGTCTCTAAATCTCAGTGCTGATACATTTGCGAGAGAAATTTGTGTCGTAGAAGTTATCTTCCACTAAATCAGGTCGAATCTAGCACCAAATCAAGAAGTTTTCGGTATGTTATCTTTCTTAGCTTGATTTCATTTCATCGAATCTTTGATAAGAATGTCTTAATGCATGCTTGTATTCCTCGCTATGTTATGTGTTTGTTATACTTGTGGTTTTGGTTCGTTACCAACGTGAATTCGAACATGACTCAGTTCATTTCGATTGTGATAAAGAGGGTAAATCTGATATTGATTAAATTCAGAATTAAGTCTTTTAAGACTAAATTAGGTTAAAATTTAAAAAAAATTAAGAAAAAAAAACGATGACTTAATCTAAAAATATCATATAAATAATTGTTTTTATTTTAAATTATAATAATTTAGTTTGTAAATTTAACTAAAAATATATTAGTCTTTGAATGTAAAAAATTACTCCATATAGAGATTGATATGAAAACAAAAAAAAAATTTGAATCACTAAATTATGAAGTAATTTATAATAAATAATTAAAAATATTAATAATTTATTATTTTATGAAATATAGAGGCTATATAAAAATAAATAAAACATAGACATATTTGTTATTTTTAAAATATAAAAGCTAATTTTTAATTTATTATTTTATTTTTTTTCAGTTTTCAGTAGTTAGGACGAAGAACCAAATAAAAAATATCAGTTTTCTATATATTTTGATCAATGAATTTTTTATTTTCTGGAAAAATATCAAACAGACCTGGATGGTCTAATTTGACGTATAATCTCATGTGATAAAAGGGTAATGCTTATTATTTTCAATAATTACAATTGCTCTTTGCAATAGTTAACAAGCTTGTTTAAAATATTTAATCGGACAAAACAATTGTGTGTAATATAATATATATATTTTAAAAAAAAAGAAAAGAAAAAGGTCACTTATTTTAAATATTTTTCATTGTTTATCACAAAATCCTATTATTCTAGGTCAGTTTTTATGTGCTATAGGTCAGTTTAATATCATAATAATTGAATAACAAGATTTTATTAGAAAAGTATATTGAAGATTTTTTTTCATGGATTACAATTTAAAAAATATTTGCATTATAGAGAAAAATTTTGACCAATTTTTTTTTATAATATGGTCATTTTCTAAATTTATAACAAGTAATTTTAAATATATAACATTTTCAAAACTATTAACTCGATTCAATAAACTTTGTGAAATTTACAAAAATGATCACAATTTTAACTCGATTTTTAAAATTGATCACTCAGTTACTCAGTTAATGTTGGTTATTCATTTAATTTGATTATAATATAGGTATGATTGATCATCTCTTAGTAATTATACGACAAGGAGATTCATGGGTAAGGTCATCGAATGATGGCGAGTTTTATATAGGAGATTCTGTGAGATACTTCTGTATGAATCGTATAATTACATACGAATAATTTATACAGACATTATACAATTATTTTGAGATAAATTGTACAGAATTTACTATTATAACAAAGGACAACCATTGGTTGCATCAGCTGTACCAATTGACGTTCGTGTGGCTCCACCATAAAATAAAAGTAGAAGCTTATTGATCACTATGAAAGCTTACCTTGGGACAACGATGTAGGCTACTTTTCGTTGTACAAAAAATATGAGAAAAAATAAATATAATCTAATTCCTAAGATAAAATAAATTAATTTTTATTATAGTTAAATAAAAAAAATATAAATTAATTTTTATTTTATTAACATTAACATAAAGAAATACAACTCAGTAAATAATTTTAAAAAAAATTTCAATAAAATTATAGTTAAAAACTAATTTTGAAATTAATAAGATTGGCAAATGATTGTTATAAGGCTAATTTATATTATAAGACGTTATCAATTTTAAGTTCTTATAATTAGATGGATATTGTTTAAAGAAAACACGATGGGAACATTACACCCGCCAATAAAATAATGTGGTCTTAAAAGAACTATCATAAATTGGCAAATTCCCTGGACCTTATGAAAGCCCCAATTGTGTGTATCCACATTGAGGCCTTATTATACTTGCAGGCTCAAAAGCCCAGATTTTAATTGTTTGAAATCGGGTCTATTTATTAACATCGTGTTATTCCATTTCTAACTTTAAAATTTTTTAAAAAATATTTTGAAAACACAAAATTTTTAATAGAATTAGCAAATTTTTACCTTAGTATTTAATATTTAGAATTTTCATCTCCCGATTGTAGTTTAAAAGTTACATAGCAAACAGAGACTTACTTAATTATAAATTATGTAAATAAATACAAAATAATATTTAAACAAATCAACTTAATTTTAAATCATAAGAGATCTTTTATACATGCCTATACATTTACAATTTCATAATTACATGATGATTAAATAAATTTGAGAAAATAAACAAGCTTTCTGATGTGCTCATGTGTAAAGAAAAATATATAAAATATAAAATAAAATAAACCAACTATATCCTACACTGTCTAAAATTTATTAATCTTTTCTTTTTTTGATTGGAAAATAACCCAAATGTTTTAAGTACCATAATGCACCTTCAGCTGCATGCTCTGCTGCTGTTTTTTTCTTAGACTGAGGAGCACCAAAGCATTCCAAAATGGTATTTGAGGATTTTATCACTACAGTAACCTTGAATGTATATCTGCCGAAAACACGGATTAGTAAGAGCCAAAAAAATAGCAATCTCTTGCAATTTTCAGCAAAGAAAGATAACAAGATTGTGTATAATGTATCGCATGCTTTTCATTAACATGTTCCAATCAAAAATTCATTGAGTTGGATGGAAATTATAAGAGGTTTGCAAAAGTTACCATCTACCTCAATTTGTATAAAGCAGATGTGGTACTTACAATTTCATATGACAAGGCCCTTCCTCTTTGCAACAATCAAAGGAAGGAAACTTCCAATTGTTTGCAACACATACATCAAGCAATTTTGATTTCGCCGATACCTTAGTTGGAGCACCTAAAGGAAAATAAGTAAGAATTCAATGTCAATGAATGTCAATTCAATTCAGCATAAGCAACTTCGAAGAGAGATTGACTTGTAATGATTGCTTAAATCTTATTGCACTAATCAACTTTAAGATCATGAGTAGCCCTTAAGCAGTTTAGAAACTATACCTCAAATGGGTTGTCTCTAAAATGCAATTCTGAGAATCACTCTCATCAAATTTTCTTTTTCAGCAGGCAAAGCTATATAGAGAGGTTTCTATAAAAGCCCCAAAGGCTCGGCTGAGTGATTTACAGTAGTCTAAGTGCCCTACCTTCTTTGGTGGCCAACCGTGATCGACTCGGGGAGTAGGTAAGGCAATACTCAATCTAAGAGTTGTATCTCATGTTATATTTTGCAAGGTTTACATTACATATATCAACTTTGTCATTAAATTTTTAAAGGAATTTGAGAAATACCCTAAAAAATTTCTTGACTCCATATGTATATAGAGAGAGAGAACCGTTATATTCTAACTTTAACCTTCTTATTTACTCAAATATGGAAAACGAAAATCACTTGAACTTGTTATATATGGGAAATTACTTCAAACTTGGAAAAAATACCCACTTCTACCTTCACAATTGTGTATTATATACAGATAACAACCATCAACCGTGCTTCACTAGGGGCAGCCACGTCATTTCCTAACCAAACTAAATCTCAACTTTTCACGCCATCCCCAAAAGAAGCAACTTAGAAATGAAGGATGAAAGAAGAACCCAGAAAAATAGAAATTCCCCGATAAGGATGAAGAACCTAAAAACAAAATTTTCTGAAACGGGTTTTCCATTGAAACTACAAAATTATGAAACTGGTTTCTATCCGTACCTTCATTCTGTGATTCAATCTGATAAAATTTATCCTCCTCACGCTCACTGGTTTCACCATTTTTACTAATCATATCACTGCTGGTGGTGGCGTTTCCGACACTGTTTGGGTCTACGTGCTTTGTTAAACAAACAGAAACATCTGCAGCCTTCAATTTTTCAACATCATCTAATTCTACAGCTTTGATTTCTTCTCTAGGCCTTGGTTTTCCAGCTCTGGGTGCAATTCTGTAATTGGGTTTCTCATATTTAACCTGAAATTCATCAACGAATATAATCAACATATACGGTAACAAATTAAAATCTAAAGGACAGAAGAAAAACTAATAAGATTGATTCGCTTTGCTAAAAACATATTACCTGTTGGTTTGCTTTGGTGTAGGTGATTGAACAAGGATCTATGGGAGGTAAGTTTTTGAGATTGAGCTTGAATTTACCTGAATATGGGTTTTGCTTTTCCATAAGAGGTATAGATACTGAAGAAAAGAAAAGCGAATTTAAGGCACTGAGACAGATGGTATCTGCTATTTGTTTCTGTTTTTGTTTTCTCTTTATTAAAAAATTTGTGGATCAGCAAAATTTTCTTCGGAAGATGACAGCTGCACCCACAGACTAACCGGAGTTAAAACTCAAAAGAGCCAAGCCAACCACCTAGCGACTATATTTGTTTTTATTTGGAAATGATATGCGTACATTGGAGGCATGGTTTTTCTGTTCTACTTGGACAGTTGGACATACACGAGCAGGGGCGAAGCCACTTTAATGTTGAGGACCCGGGACTAGTGGTGTCTAACAGGCCCGACCCGGCGGGTTCGGGCCGGGTCGACGGGTCGGGGGTAGTGGAACCGGACCGGCCCGGGAACAGTAATGGTCCAGGCCGGGCCGGTTCGACGGTTTGGGGAGAGTGGAACCGGCCCGGCCCTGACAAAAACAGTAACGATTCCGGTACCGATTTCCGGTGGCCGTCACCGCCGCCTCCACCGCGGACTCCGCCGTCTCTGCCGTCGTATCCGCCGCTGAACCGCCGGGTCCGCCGTTGTCTCCGCCGCTGAACCGCCGGTACGCCGTCGTCTCCGCCGCCGGACCGGTGGGTTCGCCGGTTTCGCGGTTCCAGAATTTTGGAACCGGACCGGACCGTTTTTATTGGCCTGAATCGGCCCGGACCGTGTGAACAGTAATCCGAGCCGGTTCAGGCCCGGGTTTTGAAGGGCCGGGCCGGGCCGGTTCGCGGGCCGACCCGGCCCGTTAGACACCTCTACCTTTAATATGCAAATAGAGAAATAATCACATTATTTCCTAGTGGGTATTAGAATCCCAATTAACATGAATAACATA
>JAVXUL010000011.1:4751658-4777773 GCA_035590515.1 Trichilia minutiflora | reverse complement strand
GGATACGACACTTGGACTCACCGGACTATTCTACGACAAGACTACCTACACTTGGGTACACAATCTAAGTGAGATCAGAGAGAGAGAGAGAATGTATGAAATGAGAGGGTAAGGGGTTTGACTCTTATTTATAATACTCTACGAAACTATAAAAATGCCTTTGGAGTTACAAAAGAAGGAAGATTCTATAAAGAGGCATATTGGTCTTTTTACTAACTTTGGCCGATCGGTCCACTACCTTCAATCAACCGAAACATTTTTTTCGATCAATCGAAGGTTTCTGTTTTCTATTTGTCATCTCTTCGATCAATCGATTCACTCCCTTTGGTTGACCAACGTTTGTAAAATTTTTGTCCCATAATTTGGCATATTTTTTGTCCACCAAAACACCTTCTTCTATCATTCGAAGTTCGTTAACATTCTGTGCTATCCTTTGGTACATCTTTGATTGACTGAGACACCCCATTTAGTCTATAAAAATTGACGAACTTCTTATTTTTCACTTAAACGCAACTTTGGTCTCCTTCTCTATTTATTTCAAAACCCATTAGTAATTGAATCTTTTCTCAATTACTTATTTAAACTAATATTATCTCGATTACTCATTAATTATACCCAAATATATATATTATAAAAATAAAAAAAATATTCCTATATTAAATACCCTTAATTAAATAAATAAGACATTTCAAAAAAAAATAAAGAAATAATATCATATACAATATGAAATAAATGATTCTTAAACAAATTTGTTTTTAAAATGAATTAATATGATACTATTCATTTAGATAATCATATTATAAATAATTGATAAATAAATAGGTTAAAATACAAATATAATTCTTCTAATAAAGGGATGATATAAACATAATTAATTTACTGTTTATGTTAATTTTTTTAATTCTGACTTATTTATTAAATTCAGTTCATATCCAAGAATCAAATTGTGACTTAAATTATCACTTTCTAAAATATTATTGAGGTTTTTTATTTAAAATAATCATTGTCAAATTGAGGATTGATTACTTTCACATCAAATTTAAGGAAAAAATTGGTGAAATCTTAAAATATATATATCTCTTTTTATGTATTTAGGTCTCCATTAACGGTATTCTTCAATCTTCAGTAATTGTTTACTTGGACCAAATTTATGGTCGTAACTCCCTTTAATTGCCTCTTTACGAACATGGGCTCTTTAATCACTTGTTCATGGTTAAAAATTTGGGTTCAATAATCTCAAATTATGATTCATTTTAAAAATTGATTAAATCCATAAACGAATTATGAGGTCAAATTCAACGTTGAGTGTCAAAAGTCAACTTAAGTCAACCATTTATAATATCAAAAGGGCAAAATCGGTTAGAGCAATAATCAGCTTTTTATTGCTCTACAACGAGCACAAGACAAATTAGAAAAATTTTTATGAAGGAAAATTAATCTGCTGAGCTTAAACAATTAAGAAATTTCTAGTAAAAATATAATTATTGAAAACTTAAATTAATTAGACCATTTTGAAGAAAAGTCTGGCTTTGAAACTGATCTAGAATTTGAGGGCAAGGCTTAAACGTTAGGTGAGAGCTGCTTTCCTAGAAAAAGCTAAGGAGACTAGAAGTCATTGAGATCCCACGTTGTTCTCTCAACTGAAAATTCGAAATTCCTGAATTTCGTCTCTCTTTATATATTCTTCAGCTGGCAAAGATTTTAAACTATTTTATTTTATCTTTGTTCATTGTAGTAAAGTATAATGCCTAAGAGAATGGCTCGAATTCTTTTAGAGACATTTGCTAGAAATGATACGCAAGCCTTGATCAATTTAGTTAGCCATAACCAAGAAATTCTAGCTCAAAGAGATGCTTTCTTGAACACGGCTTTACACTTGGCTACAAGATTTCAGCACAATGAATTGGTGAAAGAGATTATTAAGTTGAACCCAGAACTGGTTGCAGTTCAGAATGAGATGATGGAGACCCCATTACATGAGGCTTGTCGTCAAGGGAATGAAGAGGTTTCAGCTTTGCTGTTGGAGGCCAATCCAACAGTGGCTACTAAGCTCAATCAGGAAAACCAGACTGCGTTCTCACTTGCATGCCTAAGAGGGCATCTTAATGTTGTTAAGCAAATGCTGAAGCAATCATGGTTGATGGAGTTTGAAGATGATTGTGTTCAATCAACTCCTCTGCATGCTGCCATATGAAGAGGACATATAGGTAATATATGAATTTTATATTCTTCTGTATTTTGGTCAGAATATAAATTCATTACAGTTTTTGAGGAAAGTTCAAAATGAAACCTAGAAGCAAGGATGTGTTTCTGAAATTTACACAAATTTTAAAGAAGGTCCATTTGATATTATAGTGATTTCGCTGTACTTTGAAACCAAAGCTAAAAATGGCATTTGGTAACACCAACTTTTATTCGGATTTATACAGTTTTATATTGATATTTGACATTTAAATTTTTCATCTCATAGTAATTGTGGCTTATAAGCCACCACACCATAATACTTGGATTTGACTCGCTCGGGATGCTAGAAGTTTTTTGTCCACATTTAACCATAAATACAAGTAATTGGGTAGCCTGATAAATATTTTCTGTTTCAGTAAAAGTTCATGTTTACTAAATACTTTAATTGATGTATGCTTTTAATACTAAATTGCTACACAAGATGTTTTGAATGTCAAGCATGATCGTGCAGATATTGTGAAGGAGAAACTGCAAGTGCATCCGAATTATGCCGAGAAAACAAACAAGAATGGATTTTCTCCTTTGCATTATGCTTCTAGCAGAGGAAATCTTGAAGTAAAAAAATTCCTTTTAAATTTTGACCCAAAACTGGCTCTGCAGTATAACAATGATGGTCATACACCATTCCATCTGGCAGCAATCAACGGCTATGTGAAAATTTTAGAAGCATTCTTAACAAGCTCTCCTGCTTCTTTCAAATGCCTCACAACAGAGGGAGAAACAGTCTTTCATCTTGCTGTAAAATTCAATAAATATAACGCATTTGTATTTTTAGCAGAGTCTTTCAATTTCCCCAGCCTTCTCCATCGGCAAGATCAGTTCGGTAACTCTCTATTGCATCTTGCAGTCTTAAGAAAGAACTGCCAAGTAAGCTTCTAGAATATATGGAAAATGTAGTACATCTTTCAGTTAAATCCTTGCATTCGTAGCATTACATTCAAAATTTTGGGATAGAATGATAAATTGTATATGAGAAAAATAACTAGACTGTCAAGAACTTAGACACACTGTTTACTTGATCACTATCTTGAAAACTTAGATTCTGATGTTGTCATCATTCATGTTCATAAGTGATTGAGATCTTTATTTTAAACTGATTTCAGATGGTAGAGTATATCATCAAGGAAACAACAGTGGACATAAATTGTGGGAATTATGAGAGGTATACACCACTTGACGTCCTTGAACAGGCAGGGAGTGCTACAAATAATCTTCTTAAGACAATGTTAGAGACTGCTGGTGGCATTAGAAACATTGGATTCTCAGCTTCAGAGGTTAAAGAAATTGAATCGAAGCTTACACTTGAAAGTCCAAACATTTGGCCAAGGAAGCAATGGGACTCTTGCATTTACCAGTCCAGGAAGAATACTCAAGTAAATATTTGCTCAAACATCAGTTTGGAGAGAAATCTGAAATGCAAAATGATAGAGCATCTCAACCAGAGTCAAGAAAGGAAGCATCTGATTATTCAACGAATTGGCATCAATGCAAGCATCTCAGTAGATCCTCTGGTTCCTTGCCAGTAGTAAGCACAGAACGGACATTAACAATGGATTTACTAGAACATAAGCCTAAATGGAATTCTGAAGTTCAAGAACCAAACTCACCAGAAGCACAGGTTTCACCAAACAATCTGCAGCGGCACAAGGATCTGAGCAGAAGGCACATGAAAGAATTGAGCGCACGACACAACAGTCGGGAAAATAAGATAAATGAGATACACAGAGAGGCACTACAGAATGCAAGGAACATTATCATACTAGTTGCCATTTTGATTGCCACAGTTACGTTTGCTGCAGGCATAAGTCTTCCAGGTGGTGTTTACCAGGACGAGCCTCTGAAAGGAAAATCAACAGTTGGTAGAACAACAGCTTTCAAGGTGTTCGAAATAAGCAATAGCATTGCTTTGTTTACATCTTTAAGCATTGTTATCATTCTAGTCAGTATCATTCCCTTTGAAAGGAAGAAGCTGATGAGGCTACTGGTGATTACACACAAGCTCATGTGGGTGTCTATTTCATTGATGCTAACGGCTTGCATTGCAGCCTCGAGGATTACAGTACCACTCGGTCGCGGGACAAGATGGATGGCTGACACTATACTCGCTATGAGTGCTGGAACTCTCGGATTTCTGTTCATGTATCTTGGAGTTGAATTGACAAGACATTGGTTGAGGAAACTGAAATGGAGAGCAGATAATGGAAGAAAACATCGAAAAATCGGTGTCATAAGAGGAAGAATCCAGCTTCACCCCAGATCCAAAATGAAAAAAGAAACTCAATCAGAATCTACAAACTCCGATGTTGATAGTTCTACATCTGTAGGGTATTATGCATACTGAATGGTTACAAGCGCCATGAAGATATTGGCTCAATTAGTTTCTTCTAGCATTGATTTACTAAAAACATGGAGTTCGTCGTTATTATACTGTATTCTTCCAAGTTGGTATTATATATATCATTTTATCTGTAATTACTACCAAATACCAATTACAATTTAAACTATCTCCATTCAGTATATTTATGGAAGCGTTTAGCAAAATTTCGGATCATCTTATGGTTATACATACAAGTTTACATCCTAATTTATAAACGTAACCTTCAAATACGATGTTAAATCCTTGAAAAACTTATGTTGGATGGTCCTAACAGGATTATTCAGTAATTTTGATCTTGGTTATAATTATTATCCCATAATTAATAAATTTCAAAATGAATGTCTAATCAATGTCAATTTATTGGATGAGCGTATAGAGAACTTGTTAAAGCTTTCTCTTGGTCATTGTGACTGGAGATTGATTTCAAAAGTTGAATTAAACCCATTAAATATGAAAACTCCCTCAGCAAAGTCTTAACAGGGGCCCTGAAGTCTGTTCAGGTCTAGGGAAAAGTTTCTTTCGAAGATGCGGAGAAAGTTGCAGTCTCATTCCACGAAAATGCTTAGTTGACAATGTTAATTGTTCAGGGAAAAAATACTTGAGATTTCAATAACCCATACAGAACGACACCCAGTAAAAAGTTTACTGACACCGAGAAAGACGTTATTTGATCACTTGTTCATGGTTAAAAATCTGGGTTTAATAATCTCAAATTATGATTCATCTTAAAAATTGATTAAATCCATAAACGAATTATGAGTTCAAATTCAATGTTGAGTGTCAAAAGTCAACTTAAGTCAACCATTTAAAATATCAAGACGGCAAAACCGGTTAGAAAAGTTGTAAGCAGGACAATTGATAAGAAATAAAATAATTAGCTTTTTACTGCTCTACAGACGAGCGCAAGACAAATTCGAAAATTTTTTTATGAAGAAAAATTAATCACTTGAGCTTAAACAACTAAGAAATTTCTTGTAAAAAAAATTATTATTGAAAAATTAAATTAATTAGACTATTTTAATAAAAAGTAACTGATCTAGAAGCCGAGGGCAAAGCTTAAACGTTAGGAGAGTTGCATTCCTGGAAAAAGCTGAGGAGACTAAGTCATTGTGAAAAATGTGAGTTGTATTCCTGAATTTTCTCTCTCTTAACATTTTTTTCACCTAGCAAAGATTTTAAACTACTCATTCTCAACTTTTTATTTTATCTTTGTTCATTGTAACAAAGTATCGTGCCTAAGAGAATGGATCGAATTCTTTTAGAGGCATTTACTAGAAATGATAATCCATGTGTTTATAAGAAAGTTAGTGGGAACAAAGTGACATTCCTAATTTTGTACGTGGATGATATACTACTCATTGGGAATGATATAGGAATGTTACAATCAGTAAAGATTTGGCTATCATCTAATTTCTCCATAAAAGACTTGGGAGAAGCATCCTACATATGAGCATAAAGATCTATTGAGATAGATGTAATAAAATGATAGGATTATCCCAGTCTACGTACATAGATAAAATGTTAAAAAGGTTTAGTATGAAAAACTTCAAAAGAGGATACATACCGATGTGTCATGGAGTAATTCTCTCTAAGGAACTATCTTCTAAAATACAATCAGAGAGAGAATACATAAGCAGGATACCATATGCTTCGGTAATAGGTTCTATCATGTATATTATGCTATGTACGAGCCAGATGTAGCCTATACTCTAAATGTTACGAGCAGATATCAGGCTGATCTAGGTGAAGGTCATTGGAAAGCCGTAAAAATAATTCTGAAGTACTTGAGAAGAACTAAAAACTTGTTTATGGAGGACATGACTTAATACTTGAGGGTTACACTGACTAAAGTATCCTGTCAAATAAAGATGATAGCAAATCTACCTCAGGATATATTATGTTCACATATTATGATCTGTAATTATAAATTATGTAAAAACTCTTGTAAATTTTATGATTAATAAAATGAATATTTTATTTTATATTCTCTTTTATCATTAATATATTTATGTTTATTTAATTTACCTATAATGATAAAGTCCATAGAATGTATACAATACATATTGTTATGATGAGTTCATATTTATAAGACTTTATGTTAGTAGTATCATTCCTGAATATTCCTAGTCATCGAAATATAAAGTGGAACCTTTATAGTATCGAAAAAACTAGTATACACTATCCTTACTCTATGTAATAAAGGGTAATCGATATCATAGATTACTTGTGTAGAGATACTAAAGGAAGTGTATAGGTGGTCATTGGTTAAGTATGAGTTCACTGAACAGACTCGCATGAATTATCTAAATGCTAAATTACACTTAATCGTCAATTGGACATTCATTGTATCAGTGGTATAAATAATCCTTAGACTTTACAACATTATGGTTATCTTGTGAGTGAATTGCTATACTTTGATATTACTCAGGGTAAGCCTATCTATAGGCTTCTGATAGGTAGTTATTGGGTGTGGTGAGACATTCATAGAGGTATATGAATGTTCGAAAAATGATTTGTCAGCCTTAGTATTTGAGGTAGAATGCTCTATGTAAATAATTCATATTAGACTTGCAAAATCCTCAGTTGGGGTTGTATATTATGTGTGATTGAGAAGTGTGTTCTTAATAAAAATACACAATAGAATCGTTATCTATTATTTATTATATATAGCATTGGATCTAAAAGGGTTTGACGATTATAGCATACCCTTGATCTAATCGGAGCATTGTGTGACAAAAGATTAGAATTACATGATAATTGATGATAGAAAGATTCATAGTTAAATCTTTGCACAATCCGAGGACCGTATTGTATGGCTAAGTATCAATATTAGTCTGTGGATAAATTTGATTAATCTTGTTAAAGATTAACTAAATAAAAGAATTAAAGAGTTTAATTTAAGATATAAAAAGAATTAAATAAGTTTAATTCGGTTATATCATACACTGTCAGTTTTACTGTGAATCTATTAAGTCTTGCCCACAATTGGCTCATTTTTTTCCTAATTATTTTATACATTACTTTAATATACTAAGCTAAGGCAATATGATTGGTTAACCTAGGCTTAGTAATAAAATGTGTAATGTATATTAATATTTTATCCTAACAAATAAAATATTGACAAGTGATTACATCTTGGCCTTACACCTAGTTTACACATGGATGGTGAAGATACATGTGATGTGTTTGATTTTTTGTCCATCCATTTGGCAAAATAATTTTCATATATTTTAACTTAATTGAAGGTTAATTAAATGAAAAATATAAAAAAAATAATTTTAATTTGTCATTTAAGACATGAGAAGAAAAAGGAAGCAAAATTGAGAATTTTAGAACTTATATTGTTGTCCACTTCCATGCTCCATAAATACTCATTTTGATGATTTTTTTGAATCTTACAAGTGTTCTAAGATCCTTAAGAAGTGGTTTTGCCTTAAGTGTGGGCAATTTGAAGTTTTACAATCTAATTTCCAAGAGTTGGAAACCTAGGTTTTGTTGAAAAACCTAGATTTATTTAAAAGAGTTTTGATTAAATTGAATAAAGCCAAAAGAGAAACAAGCAATCCAAGGACTTCACAAGATAGAGGAAGATCTAATTTGGTGCTCTCAAGCTTTAAAATATGAAAATAAGACAGCAAAGTTGCTTGGCACTAAAGGTAAAGTTTTGTTCCTCCGTATGCAATTCAATTCCTAGATTTATAGCATGCAAATTTATTTTCATGTTTTAGGAAATATGGCATGCTAGTATCTTACAGACCACTACCTTGGTTCGTCCCTAAGCTACTAATACTTTATAGTTACAATTTTGGTTTTCTCAACCATAATATCATAATATCATACTCACAGTTTAGGGAGGATGTGCACTCCCTATAATCCTTCACTTCATACGGCCTTTTTCCTAACTTGATTACCACTATAACTTAGATACATCTCTAGAAACTTGTTAAAGTCATTAGAAATGAAAATCCCCAATTGGCTGTAGAAACCTTAATTTATACTCCCCTTGATTTCTTGGTCAAATCAGAAAATAAAGCTTATAGAATGATGAGAGAGTTGAGTCTTAGTGATTTGAAGCAAGAAATTGAAATTTAAATGGTAGAAGTTTTTAGAAAATAGAGAGGGAGAGGGAGAGAGAGAGGGAGAATTTGAAAAAATTGAGAGGGAGGAGAAGATTTTAGAAAACAGAGAGAGAGAAAGAGAGAGAATATATTAAATGAGACGGTAAGCTTATTTATAATACTCTACGAAACTATAAAAATGCCTTTGGAATCATAAAAGAAAGAAGATTCTAGAAAGAGGCATATTAGTCTTTTTACTAACTTTGGTCGATCGTTCCACTACCTTTGATTGACCAAAACATTTTCTTCGATCGATCGAAGGTTTCTATTTTCTATTTGTCATCTCTTCAATCAATCGATTCACCCCCTTTGGTTGATCGACGTTTGTAAAATTTTTGTCCCATAATTTGGCATATTTTTGGTCCATCCAAACACCTTCTTTGATCATTCGAAGTTCTTTAACATTTTGTGCTATCCTTTGGCACATCTTTGATTGACTGAGACACCTCATTTAGTCGATAAAAATTGGCAAACTTCTTGTTTTTCGTTTAAACACAACTTTTGGTCTCATTCTCTATTCATTTCAAAAAAACCTTAGTAATTGAATCTTTTCTCAATTACTTATTTAACTCCAATATTATCTTGATTACTCATAATTGTACCCAAACATATATATTATAAAAATAATAAAAATATTCCTATATAAAATACCCTTAATTAAATAAATGAGATATTTCAAAAAAATAAAGAAATAATATCATATACAATATGAAATAAATGATTCTTAAACAAATTTGTTTTAAAATGAATTAATATGATACTATTCATTTAGATAATCATATTATAAATAATTGATAAATAAATAGGTTAAAATACAAATATAATTCTTCTAATAAAGGGATGATATAAACATAATTAATTTACTGTTTATGTTAATTTTTTTAATTCTGACTTATTTATTAAATTCAGTTCATATCCAAGAATCAAATTGTGACTTAAATTATCACTTTCTAAAATATTATTGAGGTTTTTTATTTAAAATAATCATTGTCAAATTGAGGATTGATTACTTTCACATCAAATTTAAGGAAAAAATTGGTGAAATCTTAAAATATATATATCTCTTTTTATGTATTTAGGTCTCCATTAACGGTATTCTTCAATCTTCAGTAATTGTTTACTTGGACCAAATTTATGGTCGTAACTCCCTTTAATTGCCTCTTTACGAACATGGGCTCTTTAATCACTTGTTCATGGTTAAAAATTTGGGTTCAATAATCTCAAATTATGATTCATTTTAAAAATTGATTAAATCCATAAACGAATTATGAGGTCAAATTCAACGTTGAGTGTCAAAAGTCAACTTAAGTCAACCATTTATAATATCAAAAGGGCAAAATCGGTTAGAGCAATAATCAGCTTTTTATTGCTCTACAACGAGCACAAGACAAATTAGAAAAATTTTTATGAAGGAAAATTAATCTGCTGAGCTTAAACAATTAAGAAATTTCTAGTAAAAATATAATTATTGAAAACTTAAATTAATTAGACCATTTTGAAGAAAAGTCTGGCTTTGAAACTGATCTAGAATTTGAGGGCAAGGCTTAAACGTTAGGTGAGAGCTGCTTTCCTAGAAAAAGCTAAGGAGACTAGAAGTCATTGAGATCCCACGTTGTTCTCTCAACTGAAAATTCGAAATTCCTGAATTTCGTCTCTCTTTATATATTCTTCAGCTGGCAAAGATTTTAAACTATTTTATTTTATCTTTGTTCATTGTAGTAAAGTATAATGCCTAAGAGAATGGCTCGAATTCTTTTAGAGACATTTGCTAGAAATGATACGCAAGCCTTGATCAATTTAGTTAGCCATAACCAAGAAATTCTAGCTCAAAGAGATGCTTTCTTGAACACGGCTTTACACTTGGCTACAAGATTTCAGCACAATGAATTGGTGAAAGAGATTATTAAGTTGAACCCAGAACTGGTTGCAGTTCAGAATGAGATGATGGAGACCCCATTACATGAGGCTTGTCGTCAAGGGAATGAAGAGGTTTCAGCTTTGCTGTTGGAGGCCAATCCAACAGTGGCTACTAAGCTCAATCAGGAAAACCAGACTGCGTTCTCACTTGCATGCCTAAGAGGGCATCTTAATGTTGTTAAGCAAATGCTGAAGCAATCATGGTTGATGGAGTTTGAAGATGATTGTGTTCAATCAACTCCTCTGCATGCTGCCATATGAAGAGGACATATAGGTAATATATGAATTTTATATTCTTCTGTATTTTGGTCAGAATATAAATTCATTACAGTTTTTGAGGAAAGTTCAAAATGAAACCTAGAAGCAAGGATGTGTTTCTGAAATTTACACAAATTTTAAAGAAGGTCCATTTGATATTATAGTGATTTCGCTGTACTTTGAAACCAAAGCTAAAAATGGCATTTGGTAACACCAACTTTTATTCGGATTTATACAGTTTTATATTGATATTTGACATTTAAATTTTTCATCTCATAGTAATTGTGGCTTATAAGCCACCACACCATAATACTTGGATTTGACTCGCTCGGGATGCTAGAAGTTTTTTGTCCACATTTAACCATAAATACAAGTAATTGGGTAGCCTGATAAATATTTTCTGTTTCAGTAAAAGTTCATGTTTACTAAATACTTTAATTGATGTATGCTTTTAATACTAAATTGCTACACAAGATGTTTTGAATGTCAAGCATGATCGTGCAGATATTGTGAAGGAGAAACTGCAAGTGCATCCGAATTATGCCGAGAAAACAAACAAGAATGGATTTTCTCCTTTGCATTATGCTTCTAGCAGAGGAAATCTTGAAGTAAAAAAATTCCTTTTAAATTTTGACCCAAAACTGGCTCTGCAGTATAACAATGATGGTCATACACCATTCCATCTGGCAGCAATCAACGGCTATGTGAAAATTTTAGAAGCATTCTTAACAAGCTCTCCTGCTTCTTTCAAATGCCTCACAACAGAGGGAGAAACAGTCTTTCATCTTGCTGTAAAATTCAATAAATATAACGCATTTGTATTTTTAGCAGAGTCTTTCAATTTCCCCAGCCTTCTCCATCGGCAAGATCAGTTCGGTAACTCTCTATTGCATCTTGCAGTCTTAAGAAAGAACTGCCAAGTAAGCTTCTAGAATATATGGAAAATGTAGTACATCTTTCAGTTAAATCCTTGCATTCGTAGCATTACATTCAAAATTTTGGGATAGAATGATAAATTGTATATGAGAAAAATAACTAGACTGTCAAGAACTTAGACACACTGTTTACTTGATCACTATCTTGAAAACTTAGATTCTGATGTTGTCATCATTCATGTTCATAAGTGATTGAGATCTTTATTTTAAACTGATTTCAGATGGTAGAGTATATCATCAAGGAAACAACAGTGGACATAAATTGTGGGAATTATGAGAGGTATACACCACTTGACGTCCTTGAACAGGCAGGGAGTGCTACAAATAATCTTCTTAAGACAATGTTAGAGACTGCTGGTGGCATTAGAAACATTGGATTCTCAGCTTCAGAGGTTAAAGAAATTGAATCGAAGCTTACACTTGAAAGTCCAAACATTTGGCCAAGGAAGCAATGGGACTCTTGCATTTACCAGTCCAGGAAGAATACTCAAGTAAATATTTGCTCAAACATCAGTTTGGAGAGAAATCTGAAATGCAAAATGATAGAGCATCTCAACCAGAGTCAAGAAAGGAAGCATCTGATTATTCAACGAATTGGCATCAATGCAAGCATCTCAGTAGATCCTCTGGTTCCTTGCCAGTAGTAAGCACAGAACGGACATTAACAATGGATTTACTAGAACATAAGCCTAAATGGAATTCTGAAGTTCAAGAACCAAACTCACCAGAAGCACAGGTTTCACCAAACAATCTGCAGCGGCACAAGGATCTGAGCAGAAGGCACATGAAAGAATTGAGCGCACGACACAACAGTCGGGAAAATAAGATAAATGAGATACACAGAGAGGCACTACAGAATGCAAGGAACATTATCATACTAGTTGCCATTTTGATTGCCACAGTTACGTTTGCTGCAGGCATAAGTCTTCCAGGTGGTGTTTACCAGGACGAGCCTCTGAAAGGAAAATCAACAGTTGGTAGAACAACAGCTTTCAAGGTGTTCGAAATAAGCAATAGCATTGCTTTGTTTACATCTTTAAGCATTGTTATCATTCTAGTCAGTATCATTCCCTTTGAAAGGAAGAAGCTGATGAGGCTACTGGTGATTACACACAAGCTCATGTGGGTGTCTATTTCATTGATGCTAACGGCTTGCATTGCAGCCTCGAGGATTACAGTACCACTCGGTCGCGGGACAAGATGGATGGCTGACACTATACTCGCTATGAGTGCTGGAACTCTCGGATTTCTGTTCATGTATCTTGGAGTTGAATTGACAAGACATTGGTTGAGGAAACTGAAATGGAGAGCAGATAATGGAAGAAAACATCGAAAAATCGGTGTCATAAGAGGAAGAATCCAGCTTCACCCCAGATCCAAAATGAAAAAAGAAACTCAATCAGAATCTACAAACTCCGATGTTGATAGTTCTACATCTGTAGGGTATTATGCATACTGAATGGTTACAAGCGCCATGAAGATATTGGCTCAATTAGTTTCTTCTAGCATTGATTTACTAAAAACATGGAGTTCGTCGTTATTATACTGTATTCTTCCAAGTTGGTATTATATATATCATTTTATCTGTAATTACTACCAAATACCAATTACAATTTAAACTATCTCCATTCAGTATATTTATGGAAGCGTTTAGCAAAATTTCGGATCATCTTATGGTTATACATACAAGTTTACATCCTAATTTATAAACGTAACCTTCAAATACGATGTTAAATCCTTGAAAAACTTATGTTGGATGGTCCTAACAGGATTATTCAGTAATTTTGATCTTGGTTATAATTATTATCCCATAATTAATAAATTTCAAAATGAATGTCTAATCAATGTCAATTTATTGGATGAGCGTATAGAGAACTTGTTAAAGCTTTCTCTTGGTCATTGTGACTGGAGATTGATTTCAAAAGTTGAATTAAACCCATTAAATATGAAAACTCCCTCAGCAAAGTCTTAACAGGGGCCCTGAAGTCTGTTCAGGTCTAGGGAAAAGTTTCTTTCGAAGATGCGGAGAAAGTTGCAGTCTCATTCCACGAAAATGCTTAGTTGACAATGTTAATTGTTCAGGGAAAAAATACTTGAGATTTCAATAACCCATACAGAACGACACCCAGTAAAAAGTTTACTGACACCGAGAAAGACGTTATTTGATCACTTGTTCATGGTTAAAAATCTGGGTTTAATAATCTCAAATTATGATTCATCTTAAAAATTGATTAAATCCATAAACGAATTATGAGTTCAAATTCAATGTTGAGTGTCAAAAGTCAACTTAAGTCAACCATTTAAAATATCAAGACGGCAAAACCGGTTAGAAAAGTTGTAAGCAGGACAATTGATAAGAAATAAAATAATTAGCTTTTTACTGCTCTACAGACGAGCGCAAGACAAATTCGAAAATTTTTTTATGAAGAAAAATTAATCACTTGAGCTTAAACAACTAAGAAATTTCTTGTAAAAAAAAATTAGTATTGAAAAATTAAATTAATTAGACTATTTTAATGAAAAGTAACTGATCTAGAAGCCGAGGGCAAAGCTTAAACGTTAAGAGAGTTGCATTCCTGGAAAAAGCTGAGGAGACCAAGTCATTGAGACCCCACATTGTTCTCTCATCTAAAAATTGGAAATTCCTGAATTTTCTCTCTGTTAATATTCTTTTCACCTAGCAAAGATTTTAAACTACTCATTCTCAACTTTTTATTTTATCTTTGTTCATTGTAGCAAAATATCATGCCTAAGAGAATGGATCGAATTCTTTTAGAGGCATTTACTAGAAATGATACGCAAGCCTTGATCAATTTAGTTCGCCGTAACCAAGAAATTCTAGCTCAAAAAGATGCTTTCTCGAACACGGCTTTACACTTGGCTACAAGATTTCAGCACATTGAATTGGTGAAAGAGATTATTAAGTTGAACCCAGAATTGGTTGCAGCTCAGAATGAGATGATGGAGACTCCATTACATGAAGCTTGTCGTCAAGGGAATGCACAGATTTCGGCCCTGTTATTGGAAACAAATCCTTATGAGGCTAATGTTCTCAACTATCAAAGCCAGACTGCTTTTTCACTTGCATGCGGAAGAGGGCATCTCAATGTTGTTAAGCTAATGTTGAATCAATCATGGTTAATGGAGTTTGAAGAAGATTTTGTTGAATCAACTCCTTTGCATGTAGCCATATCAAGGGGACATAAAGGTAATATGTGAATCTTAGCTTTATTCTTCATCTGGGTGTTTAGAACTATAAATTTAACTAAGGATTTTTGATGAAAATTCCAAATGAATCCAGGAATGGAGAAGGTGTATTTGATAACTCTATATTATAGGAAGTTTATTAAGGGCAATTGGCTATGTTATACGCAGCCTTAGAGTACGTTTATGATCGAGATGCTGTAGCTCTAATTTACTGTTATTGTCAAGTGAAAATGGTCTAATGTACTTCATTTATAGTTTCAAGCACATGCATAATCACTGTGTTAACTTATTAAATAATTGAGAAATTTCTATGTTCCACAAAAGTTGCTAGATGTTCTTAATGCTATGAATCATACAGATATTGTGAAGGAGATACTGGAAGTTCGTCCAAATTCTGCTGAAAAAGTAAACAAGAACGGATTTTCTCCGTTGCATTATGCTTCTATCAGGGGAGACTTGGAGGTAACAGAATTGCTCTTGAATTTTGACCCGAACCTGGCGCTGCAATATAACAGTGATGGTTATACACCATTGCATCTTGCAGCAATCAATGGCCATGTGAAAATTTTAGAAGCATTTTTAATGAGCTCTCCTAGTTCTTTCAAATGTCTCACAAGTGAGGGAGAAACAGTCTTTCATCTTGCTGCGAGTTTCAATAAATATAATGCATTTATATGTTTAGCAGAATATTTCAGTTTCACTAGCCTTCTCCACCGGCAAGACCAGTTTGGTAACACTGTATTGCATCTTGCAGTCCTAGAAAAGAACTGGCCAGTAAGCTTCTCTTCCTGTCTGTCATTATATATATTTGCAAAATGTGTTGCATCTTCACTTTAATCCTGTGATGGACAACTTAAATATAAGATTGTAAGAATATTTTACTTAAATTCAACAAATATCTGATCCTGCTTAGGGAAAATCCAAGAGTTATGACTGTAATTGACCACCTGTAGACTGGATACTTGATTGCTATCTGGACAAATTTACAATCCCGATACTTTTTAAGTGATTAGATCTTTTTTCTGAGTTGATTTCAGCTGGTAGAGTACATCATCTACGAAACACCAGTGGACATAAATTGTCAGAATTATCAAACGCATACAGCACTAGATGTCCTTGAACAGGAAGTAAGCAATGATGCTGTAAATCAAATTCTCAGGACAATGTTAAAGACCGCAGGTAGTATTAACAACAATGGATTGTCATCTCCGAGACCAGAGGTTAAAGAAACTGACATTAAGGCACTTGAAAATCCCAAACATTTGGTCAAGGAAACAATAGGAGTCTTTCCTTTACCAATGAAGGAAGAAAGCTCAAGAAAATATTTGCTCAGACATCAGTTTGGAGAGAATACTGGAACTCAAAATGATTTACTTCAGCATCAGCCTGAACGGAATTCTGAAGTCCAAGAACCAAACCCACCAGAATCACAATCCTCTGAGGAAGTACAGGTTTCACCAGACAATCTGCAGTGGCACAAGGATCTGAGCAGAAGGCACATGAAAGAATTGAGTGCACAACATAAAAATCGGCAAAATAAGATAAACAAGATACACACAGAGGCACTACAGAATGCAAGGAACACAATCATACTAGTTGCCATTTTGATTGCCACGGTTACATTTGCTGCAGGCACAAGTCCTCCAGGTGGTGTTTACCAGGACGGGCCTCTGAAAGGAAAATCAACAGTTGGCAGAACAACAGCTTTCAAGGTGTTTGAGATAAGCAATAACATTGCTTTGTTTACATCGTTAAGCATTGTTATCATTCTAGTGAGTATCATTCCCTTTGAAAGGAAGAAGCTGATGAGACTACTGGTGATCACTCACAAGCTCATGTGGGTGTCTATTTCATTCATGGCAACGGCTTATATCGCCGCCACAAGGATTACAGTACCACTCGGTCGCGGGACAGAATGGATGACTGACACGTTACTCGCTATGAGTGCTGGAACTCTCGGATTTCTGTTCATGTATCTTGGAGTTGAACTGACAAGACATAGGTTGAGGAAATGGAAATGGAAAGCAGAGAATGGTAGAAGACATCGAAAATTTGGTGCCGTCAGAGGGAGAATCCGGTCAAGTTACACCGAATTTGAAGTGAAAAATGAAATCCAATCAGAATCAATTGACTCTGCTGTTGGTAGTTGTAAATCTGTAGGATATTATGCATACTGAATGTTTATTCGAGGAAAATAAATATATGTCCAAATTGTCGCCACATTTACTGATTGGAATCAACAGAGAAACGGAACAGTGGCATAAATTTCCGATGGTTTTAGAGGCTTGCAGTAATATTAATCATCAAGTTCTACACATCCCATTAATTTATTTAACATTCTTTAGCGATACTCTCTGTATCAAAATTTGCACCTCTTTTTGGCGAATCCTTAGGCCTCTTCCTGGTAAGTAGGTTTGTTTCAGAAGAACTGAGACTACTACTCGATGATCTTGTTCCTTTCGCTCAAATTTTCACCATTCCCTTTGGTTTTATTGATCCCTGTGACCAGGCACTTGAAGCAATAATTATCAGAAAAACACTTATCCTTTGGAAGATCCTCTGTGCTATCTTCCTTCAAATTTGTTCCAGAATCACAGCTATCATTTTCTTCCACATCATTACAAGTCTTGCTTGTCTGATTTCCTTGAACTGAAGGAGAATACTTGGAAGAATGAAGTCTCTGAAGCTTGCGTATGGTGCTTATAGGAACAAAATAAAACTTTTGACCTAGATTTAGCATGGTGTCTGGTGCAACAATTGCCCATGGTTCCTTGAAAACATTTGGATGAGCTACAATATATCTCGGGTTTTGAAGCATGATTTCAGCGGCCATAACAGGCCGGTCGTGGAGCTCTACATGGCCCACCGGGATGAACAATCTTGACAAGCATGTTCTTGTGTTGTTACTGCATAGCCAACTTGAAAAGGCCATGGTTTTACAACCATACGAGCGGGTAGTTGATGACTAATTGTAGCCGAGGAATACAAAGTAAATACTGATTGGTGCAGCTGAAAGTATCCAAGAAATTGCAGGCTGTAAAGTTGCTTATGATAAATGCACGCTTATATTCTTCTTCATGGCTTCTGGTTTTACTAGGTTCATTGGCTTTATCGATACCAACGATGTTACGTTTATGCATTTTATAATTTGCATGTGGCTAGTTTGTAGTTCTATATCATATTTTTACAAGGTGTACTTGTATAAAAAGAATATTAAAATATATTTTTAATCTCCTATTCTTAATGTCAAATCCAGCTGGACGCTAGAAAAAAGACCGCGGCAAACAACTCAGGACGAGTTCCTAATCCCGGGACTCGTGGATTGTATTTATTTGCAGCCAACATGTAATTAGATTATGTTGTATGCCATATCTTATGTACTTTACCAGCGGAAGCTTCATAGTTGCCAGGTTTTTCTTGTATTGAAGCCTCTGAGCTGAAAAAAGAATATCCCTGGAAACATCTGCATGCAGATTTTCCATATTTTTTGTGTTTATATTTATGTGAATTATTGCTAAATACATAATGTATGAGTCAGCATGCAACAATTGGAACCATCATTAAATGTTTGCCTCTAGCAAAGAGAGAGGAGGATATAGTTTGTGTAAATGAAGACAATTTAAACCTTGTTCTCTACTTTCATTTTGGTTTGCCAAATCAAGCTTAGTTGGAATCTTTGCATTCCCTGTTACCTACCTTTCTCATGTTTTAAGAATTGACTTCTTCATTTATATTCAAAAAGCACATAAATCATCATCAGCTATATATGAAAAGCACGATCCAAACCATCCTATATCGAAGAAGTTACATTGAAAGTTCTATGGTGCAATCCCTTTTAATTTACAGGTGTATCATTGAGAAACAGAAAACCTAACTAGCATCATCTCTTCCTGTGTCTAAAAAACTTGAAGGAAACTGCCTTCCAAAAAGAATGATAGGAACATCTTGCAGCTTTGGAGTATGCGATGATGGCTGACATAATGTGCAAAGTCACATACCTGACATTACGCTGCTCGTAGTGACCCTCCAAGCTCAATAGGTACAAGAGGAATGAGGGAGTGAAGAACATCAGTTATAAGTGGCCGATAACTCGGTTCAGGTTGTATACATAGGACCGCCACAGCAGCCACCTATTAAACATAGTATGAAATTAAAAAAAGAAAAGAGAAATTGTGCTGAAACAGGAGCATGGGAGAAATTGTGCTGAAACAGGAGCATGGTTTATTTATGTAAATCCTATGTACCTGATATAAGTGTTTTAAATCCATTGTGTCTCTAATTACAGGATCCACAATATTTGGAAGCTTTGATCTGTCAGTGAGCTGAGGCATCGCCTGTAAAATTGATTATAACACTAAGTTTCAAACTGTTGAAACCAGCATCAAAATTTCCTCCAAAGATGGTCATTAGAGGCTGAGAGAAAATTACCCATGTGACCATTGACTGGGATTGAGTTGGTGACATCTTTTCCACTGGCCTTCTTCCCGTCAAAAGCTCCAGCAGCACAACTCCAAAAGTATATACATCACTTTTATCGGTAAGTTTGCCTGAAAAATGAAAATGATCATGGCAATTTCTTTTTAGAATTAAATTGAAGCACCACTTATAATAAAGAAAACAAGATTATGGAGATGATTTTAGAGAGATAATGCCATTTCATTTTCAGGACAAGGGGAAAAATATCATAATGTTTATGGTGATTTTATTCATTTCTTCAACTTTAAAACCCAAAAATAAGAATGGCGCCTCCACATTTTTATTCCTCTCAATTATTGTGGAAGCCATCTTCTGACAATAGGCTGCCTGCTCACATCTTTAGAAATTGCATATTATGCCAGTTCATCAACAGCATACGGGGTTGATAAGAAAATTAGCCTCATCCATAGAGCCCTATGAGTAAAGTGGATTATAAACATGACTATAACTAAACTATAAGGGTACCCAATTGCATATGTTTTCTCAACTGATTTTTTCATATGACAATGTCTGCATGTGCCAGATCCCATTCAAAATCTTGTACTTGATGGAATCAGAGGGAACTAGGAAAAAGCACAGCAGCTGAAGCACTATTATTTGGTAATGTACATTTACAGTTGACTCTTTCATCTACTAGAACTTGATTTCAGCTTAAATAAACACAATTCCTATTCTCTGATAGAGCTACAAACAACAAGCTTCATCAGAAATGGAACAATTATAGAACATTATAGAGGCATGAAAGGCTTATTAAAAATAAGAAGAGTTTCCTAACATGGAAACAAATAATTTAAAGAAGCAATGTATAAACAGGTCAAGAAACCATTAACATTTACGAGGTAATAGAACTTTCGGTTTACCTTCTAATAGGTATTCTGGGGCAACATAACCCAGAGTTCCAGAAAGCTTTACGTTCTTGTTTTGGGTTCCAGCAGTCACAGCTAGACCAAAATCTGAAAGCTGAATGAAGTAGGCTCTTAGAAAGAGAAACAGTCAATTTAACATCATAAACAGCTATGTACAAAAATGCACACAAGATGAAACATTCTTATAAACATTTACCTTGGCATTAAAGTTGGGATCAAGAAGAATGTTAGATGATTTCATATCTCTGTGGACTAATGGAGGGTGGCAGTGCTCGTGAAGATATTCTAGTCCTCTAGCATACATCAGGTACAAATCATGTTAATTAACAAAATATTGAAAATAACTAACAGAAATAGCTAACTGGCCTTACCTTGCAACATCAACAGCAATTTTCATTCGTAGATGCCACGTTAGATGAGATCCATGAGTTGGCCCTGTATTGATTGTCAACAAAATAAGATAAATATGTAGCAACCCACTGTCTTCATCATCTTATTCCAGTTAAAAATTAAGATAAGGTTTATACCATGCAATTTGTTCTCCAAAGAGCCATTTTGCATCATTTCATATATGAGAAACCTAGTTTCATCATGGATGCAGTAACCCAAAAGAGAAATTATATTCTGATGCCGGATTTTAGTTAACCAATTTACCTCATTCTGCAATTGGAAACAAATGTTTGACAAAGAAAAACCATCAGCGCTAATAGCACTTCCCAGGAAATAGATATCTAAACCAATTTCGGGGAAAAAGAAAAGTTACATCAAATTCTCTTTCAGGATTCTGTCCTGCAGCATCTATTCTCTTCACTGCTGCTAGGAATTTTTCATTGAAACAAGCCTTATAGACACGTCCCTGACCTCCCTCACCCAGAAGATTACTTTCCTGGAAATTGTTTGTCGCAACTTCTAATAAGCGATACTCAATTACAGCAACTGAATCTTTCTTACCAGCTATCCTTAATGAATTGAATCGTTCCATGATTGGACTCAATGAAAGTCCTCTGTCAGCATCTTCACATTGAATATCTTAACAAAAGTTAAAAGAAAAAGTGAAGAAGAAAACCAAAAAAAATTAAAGAAAAAGAATGGCATAACAGCTGGAAATGTTTATACAGAAACATCAAGAATAAAAGCATATGTGATTTTATGAAAATAGAATATACCAAAGCTCTGTTTGCTTTTGCCATTTGAGTTCTTCAAGTACTTCAATCTATAGATCCAAAAGCATAAAAGAAAAAGCAACAATACACCAAGGAGAGTCGATGCCACAGCGAGTGGCATAAGTATTTTCTTGTTCAGATCTTGGTGATGCACTATTTTTACTTCTGGAATTCCTGGAGAAAAAAATAAAAAGAATACTTAACAACCTATGCTAGATTATGGAAATAGTTCGACCAGCAACTTCCAGAAACAAAAATAAGAGGGGTACATGCATAATCAGCCATAAAATTAATTATTCTAGCAGCATTTTGTGTATGTATATTACATTATTTTTGCATCACTGCTCCTAAAGTCATAATTTGATTGCATAAAAATATGAATTTGGCCGATGAGTGATTAGAGGCAAAAATCAAATTAAAAATGTCTCAAGTCGTCTGGTATTCAAGAAAATACTCACCTAAACTATAATCTTGTTTCGTCAAAGACATTTTTTTCCCTAAACCTCCTAGACCATAAAAGATTATGTGAAATTCATAATTATGGCTTTATCTTCTTGTCCAATAATATTTTCTCAACAGCCAAATGCAGCAGCAATTAACAATCCAAAGGAACAAAATAGTAATTACCATTATAAAGCACAAATGTAGACTCTATCTATTTGTTTTCACAGTTCAAAATTTTGATTTCAAATTATGAAACAGAGAAGAGCCTTAAATCCATTTAAAGAGTCTCTGATAAAATGATGAGCAGTTTCCCTCAACCAAACAGACAACATATCTCAGAAACTAAACAGACAGCACACTCAAAATTCAAGAGCAAATGTACCAAACCACAGCAACAATGAATGAATCTATACCATGTATAAACCAATTGTATTCAGGATAAAATTTGATTTCGGTTTAAAATAATGAAACGAAGCAAAGCCATAAACCCATGCAAGGCAATGAACATACACACTAAAAACCCCGTCCATTGTTATCATACCTGGAGATTCAGCTTCCATTTTTGCAGAAAACTGAGAAATGGGTTCCTTCTCAGGAAGAAAAACAGGAGTAAAAATGGTGTAAACAGTTATGTCTGGTCTGGCGGCAATAGTAGATGAGAACAAAGCGAAGCTACATGCCCACATGAGCAGTAGCAGACCAAGAAACTTCATTACCCCTTCTTTTGAGAAAGAAAGAAGATGAGAGAGTAAGTGAAACTCCTTTTTCTCTTTTCTCTTTTCTCTTTTCTCTTTTCTCTTTTCTAAGCGTTTTTCCTTTAACTTGAAATCTACCTGCACTAAATCTCCATTTCTGAAAGTCGAATAAGACAAGACACTGTTGCATGAAAATTAAGAAACTACTTTTTTTTCTCTTTTATGGTGCTTAGTTTATTAATCATCTGGTTCCAGTTGGCCCTTGAGAGTGTGACTAGGGACATGAAATCATGTGGCAGGTATTCAAAGCTCTAAGTCCCAAAGTTACGGGGACCCAAACGAGACGCAGGCTATGACAATAAGGAAAACAAGTGATCACACTAGTCATAGCTGGCTCAGAAAATGGATTTTGACATAATAATTCCAATCCCTCTTTTATTTTCATGCTCTGATTATATGGGAACACAAGGAACCAATCTTATTATGTTAGACTTACGTGGGTTAGTAGATTCTAAATAATATTTGATAATGTCAATTTTTAATAAAATTTATATATTTTTTATTAATATTTACAACTGACACTAACTTCAAAATTCAAACCCTATTTCAGGAACTTAATTGGATAAGAATTCCATACATTTATAACAACATTTGCAGCCTAATATCTTTTATTTTTATTTTTATTGTTATTAATTTTTATTTCCCATTTTTTCTTCTCCATAAGTTGCTTCCTACGAAGATTTAATTGGTATTTATTATACAGGTTGTAATTTTAGTTGAATAACCAGCAATAAAGACCACCACACAGTTGCTTCCTTCTTTCACATATTTGAGAAAGGAACAGATTCCATGTGACTTCCATTAATGATGATCATAATTGATGTAATCAGTTTCCCTTTAACCATAGATATTGAGATTTTCACTAGCTATTATATTAACTAACAAAAGGATGTTCCAATCAATTTATCATTTTATCATAAAAAGAAGAACCCATTTTTTAGATTAATTTTGAATTATAATTTAATAATTTTTTAATTAAATTATTGTTTTTGTGATCTTAAACTACTGAAAGGGTTTGTTAAACTTAATTTTGATATTAATGGATTAAGTAATTTTATCCATTTTACTAACTACGATATCAAAGAGAGAGAGAGAACCTAATTAAGAGAGAGTTAAATTTTGGTAGCCCACTTGTAATATGGTCATAACTCTCATGTGAATTTTTGCATAACCACAAATATACAAATAATTGAGAGATATATACTAAAACACATGAATTAAATTAAATACATATTATTAATATTAACAATATAAATTTTATTTATATAAACTAATATAATAATATTATTTTATTTTACGCGCGTAAATTTTTTTATTTTTATTTTTATAAAATATATAATATGTCCGTATATAAAATTTGTATTTAAATTAATGAACGTATATATAAATACATAAATTAATAATTAAATATTGAATTCTTTATAATGTTATTCAATATGTGATGGCCCTGATGGGATAAAAGTCTTGGTTTTATATGAATGAGAATGATGGTTAGGTATTCTTGAGAAGATCTCCGATTCATTTTTATTGCACATGCGAGTGGTCGAATGAATCAATAATGGTTCATGCATTCATACACATTTGCTAAATTTACATTTGACTTTTGGAATACAAAATTGTTAAATTTGTTTTTATTATCTATAATTTAATATTAAATAAGATAAAGAGGAAAAAAATATAAAAAAATTATAGAAAAAGTCATGAAAAATCAAATAAGCAAATCTCCTATACAAAGAAATATGGGAAAAATTAAAATTAAATACAGAATTTTCGATAGATTCCCTCTGTGGTAAGGGAACTACCATTGAAATATCCCATAAAAATCAAAGTTTATGTATCAAATTAAGGTATTAATTATGAAATTATTGTATGTGACCCATTTGGATGAATTATGATTAGCAATATGTAAATTAATACTATATGACAATCATTATTTCATTTCCCAATGATAAATAAAAACAAAATTTTATCTTAAGTCAATGATTCAAGTCAATATTATTATAATTAATAATTATTCTTGTCAAAATATTTATTTGTTTGGTAGTATGTAATGTCAATACCAAAAATGAAAGGAACCTATAGAGAGCCATGTGCCTTAATAATTTTGTGTCGGTATTGTCAATGTGGCAAAACAAGACAACTATTGCATGGCTTTCAATTTCAGAATCATACCGGTAGATTTTTGACAGGAAAATGAAGTTTACAAATGTGTGATTAGGGTAGGGTATGTTATTATGGACAAACTAATAATTAAGAATTTAGAAGCTTTCTTAGCTTAATAATACAATTAAATTTATTTATAATTAATTATAAATTATGAATTATAGCTATCAATTCAAATTCTTAAACCTATGATGGGACAAATTAATAAATAATAGATAAGCTAAGCCAAATCATAGACCTTCTTATGGGTTATTAAAATATTAATTCATTGTTTATACTATAAAAACGTCTAACATCCAATTGATCTTTGGTCATTTTTCACAAGCAATTTATAAATACTTTTGATTAGGTTTTCACTCTTAACCATTCCTATAAGTTGTTGATTAATATATTTTAAATGGTTGAAATGTTCTCCTAGATGTGGTATTTTCAAGTCCAACACTAGAACGAAATCTAAATATAATATGTACTAGGAATGTAGGCAGACAAAAATTGGGCTTTGTTTTGGGTTATTCATAAATAATAAAAATATTTTCCTTTGAGGCCCGTGTGAAGTTGAAGTTCTTGAGAATTGGGCCTAAGAGCTACAAAAAATCAAGTGATCTTCCAAATTTGTTTGGTGTGAAAATAAAGATCTAGATATCAATTTCAACTTCAAATACATTTTTACAAAACATAATCAATACATACAATGTCAATTAAGTATGTAAAATTATCCCTGTTTCCTACCTAATTGAATTAGGCCACTTTCATCTTCTGCGTGTAAGGAGTTTCGTTATTAGCATATGAAAGTGGTAATGGGTTTCTAAATCAACCAACCCAACAAATGCATTTATTTTCTCTTCTCTGTTGATGGTGAAAATCCTGAGATATCTTCTAAATTCACAATATTTTAATTGATTTCGTATGGGATTTTTCTACAACATTCACTGATAGATTAGATTCTGGGTGCAAGAAACATGACAGACAAAAACAAACCTTTTCATTAACAAATCAACACCATACAAAAAGAAACGAAAAGGGATATACCATGCAAAGCAGTTCCATGCTTTTATGGTAATGGAATAATAAGAATTATCAATCCTATTCAAAACACCCATTTCCTTGGGAACCTGCTGTTACTCTACTGGGCAGTAAGACTTCACTTGTAGTTCTTAAGGAGCAACTATATATATATATAGATATATATATA
>JAVXUL010000011.1:4732542-4751558 GCA_035590515.1 Trichilia minutiflora | reverse complement strand
AGAGAGAGAAGATTGTATGCAAAATTCTCAAAGTGTGAGTTTTGGCTTCGAGAAGTGACATTCTTGGGACATGTGATCTCAAAAAAAGAAATTTTTATAGATCCCCGAAAAGTGGAAGCTATTGTGCAGTGGGAGATACCGAAGACTGTGACTGAGGTTAGAAGCTTCCTGGGTTTGGCAGGTTACTACAGGAAGTTTGTTGAGACTTTTTCTCTGGTAGTGGCCCCATTGACACGTTTAACGAGGAAGGATATCAAATTTGAGTGGGATGAGAGATGTAAGCAGTGTTTCTAAGAGTTGAAGAATCGCCTCACCTCGGCTCCAATTTTAACCCTACCTATCCCTAGTGAAGGATATGTAATCTTTAGTGATGCTTCCAGACAAGGAACGGGATGCGTACTAATGCAGAATGGGAAGGTAATCACCTATGCTTCTAGACAATATAATAAGCATGAGGAGAATTATTCGAACTATGATTTAGAACTAGCAGAAGTAGTATTTGCTTTGAAGATCTGAAGACACTACTTATATGGAGAGAGGTGTCAGATTTTTACTGATCATCAGAGTTTGAAATATTTGCTCACTCAGAAGGAATTGAATTTGAGGCAGATAAAATGGTTGAATTGATTAAGGATTATGATTTTTGGTGATTGACTATCACCCAAGTACAGTCAATGTGGTGGCAGATTCTTTAAGTAAGAAGTCTTCAGTGATAGTGGCGTATGTTTGGGTAGCATACCTCCCATTGTTAGCCAGTTTTGTTGTGAGACCGACTTTACAAGAATAAATTAAAGAAAGGTAGATGCAGGATCTAGAATTAGTGAAAGTTTGTCAGAACATTATGGATAGAAATGTTGGAGATTTCTATATCTCTCAGGATGGAGTTTTAACCTTGAGAGGTAGGGTATGTGTGCTCTCAGATGGTGATTTAAGAAATGCCATCCTAGAGGAAGCTCACTGTTCAGCTTTTGCGATACATCCTGGTAGCACTAAAATGTACAGAACCATCAAAGAGAATTATTGGTGGTCTGAAATGAAAAAAGATATTGCAGAATTTGTTGCCAGGTGTATGACTTATCAGCAGGTTAAAACTGAACATCAGAAGCCAGCAGGAACATTCCAACCGCTACCCATACCAGAATGGAAATGGGAGCACATCACCATGAACTTTGTGATAGGACTGCCGCGTACTCAGTCTGGGCATGATGCAATATGGGTGATTATGGACATGTTGATGAAAACTGCACACTTTCTACCCATCAGAGCTAAGTATTCTATTAAGAAGCTAACAAGATTGTATGTTGTAGAGATTATGAGATTACATGGTATGCCTGTGACAATTTTATCAGATCGAGATCCTCGTTTTACATCTCAGTTCTGGCCCAGTCTACAGAAAGCTATGGGTACGAGGTTGAACTTCAGTTTTACATACCACTCTCAGACAGATGGACAGTCTGAGAGGACTATCCAAACTCTAGAAGATATGCTAAGAGGGTGTGTGTTAAATTTCAAGGAAGCTGGGATCGATATCTACCATTAGCCGAGTTCGCCTACAACAACAGCTATCAGTCCAACATAGGAATGGCTCCATATGAGGCTCTGTATGGGAGAAAGTGTATAACTCCTTTATGTTGGGATGAAGTGGGTGAAAGGAAGCTAGATAATGTTGAATTGATTGAAGCCACCACAGAGAAAGTAAAGATTATCCGAGATAGGTTGAAGACTGCTTAGGATAGACAGAAATTATACTCAGAAAATAGAAGAAGGGACTTGGAGTTTGATGTGAGTGAGTAGGTATTCTTAAAAGTATCACCCTAAAAGGGAGTGATACGATTTCGAAATCAAGGAAGCTTTATCCAAGATTTATTAGACCTTTCAGGATTATTGAGCGAATTGGTCCAGTGGTTTACAGGTTGGAGTTACCGCCAGAGATGCAGAGAATGCATGATGTCTTCCATGTATCCATGTTGAAGAAATATGTACCTGACCCTTCTCATATTATTAATATACCACCTATCGACTTGAGGGAAGATTTGAAGTGTGAAGTTCAACCTGTGGCTATACTTAATCGACAAGAGTAGACTTTGAGAAGAAAAGTTATTCCTATGGTAAAAATTTTGTGAAAGAGCGATGCAGTTGAGGAGATGACATAGGACCCTGAACTGCGGATGTTACGGCAATACCCTCATCTTTTCTAGTATTAAGGTATGTTGAATTTTGAGGAAAAAATTCTTTTAAGGGGGTAGAATTGTAACACCCGTGTTTAGACCCTGAGGGTATATTTGTCATTTTTTACTCCTCTTGTTCATATATTAGCATTCATTCTATACTCCATACGCGTGTGGGTGAAATTCTATATTCATTTGGGAAGTTGGATTAGCTATAATGAAGTTTCGGGAATGAAAATGGGAAGCAAGCAATTCATTCGGACGAATGAAAAAATTAGTTCGATCAAATCGAGCAATTCGTTCAAACAAAGTCCCAAGACGTTCGAACGAATCATGGAGGAACTCTCTGGAAATCTTGGGGCCGAATTCATTCGACCGAATAGCAGTTCATTCGGCCGAATTGATCACTTTGTTCGAACGGATGATCGGTCGTTCGAACAAATGAGTGGGGAGCTCTCTGACTTCGGAAGTGCCAGATTCGTTTGACTAAATGGATGAATCGTTCGACCGAATTAGAGTTCGTTCGAATGAATCCTGCGATTCGTTCGATCGAAGGCATTGTTCATTCGAACGAATGCTAGTTCGTTCGATCGAACAGGCATAAAATGACGATTTTGCCTACTTCTAGAAGATTCTCCTTTGCATTTCTTAAGGGCAAAATGATAATTTTATCTTTTTTTTTATAAATAGGGGTTCAGGGGTAGATTTTTCACGATTTCTGCTTCTCTTCTTCTCTTTTCTTTCTCCTCTCTTGTTCTCCCTGTCTCTCTCTCTAAACTTAGCCACATTCGACACATTTTTGATTTCTCTTCATAGACAAGTCACACTCTATGCGTCTTACACACTGGGAGCGTCAATTTGGTGATAGAGGCGCGGGATCATGAAAGAGGAGCTAGGGTTCTTGGAAGAAAATTTGGAGTTTTTTGCTTTCGAGGCAAAATCGGAGCAAACCAACCACACCACGAGATTCGTAGCTTCAATTCTAGCTCGTTTGTATGTTCATTTTGTAATTTTATACATTCTGATTCGTATGGATTTTACTGTTCATCCGCGTAGATTTTCGTAGATTTAGCACTTGTATTTTAGTTTTAACGTGTAATGTGGGTTGTAGAGAAGTCGTAGAAGTTGTAGGAAGCTAGAGTTACAATTTTAAAAAATTTGGTGAGTATGAACAATAACTCTGGTTACTATTTTGACAAGTGCATGAGACCCACTAGTCAGAATCGCATATATTAATCGAAATGAGTTGTTTTAGCTATAATATGGGTCCGTGTCGATATTAATTAGATAATTAGAGGTTTAACGAGGATTTTAGATGGTTACACGTAATGGTCCAAATATTAGAAACCCGAAATTAGCATGCATCGCACACATTCGAACTTTTATGTATATTAGAACGTGTATTGATAGTAATTTTATGTGTATGGTTAGGCGATGGTTCGAGATCGAGGTACTCGCATGAGTCGTTAAGGAACGAAGGAAACTAGGGAGTGTATACCCTCCCTAAGTTGTGAGTGGACACATTTTATCTTATTTCTTTATTTATATGTTTATTTTCTTTACAAATGAAATAATATGAAAAATAATTATAAATATTTTCTCATTACTCTTGAAATGTGAAAAATGTGTATACATGTGTAATATATGATTTTTACTGGATTTCATAATGGTTTATTGTTTTAAAATATGCTTTTATATGATGATATGGCCAACGAGCCAGATTTATATTTATTATGTGATATTGCGGCCAATGGGCCATACTTTATGTTTATGATGATGATATGACCTGTGGGCCAATGCATTGGTGATAACGGCCTTGTGAGCCGATTTATTATAGCTACAGGGTGGTAGCCTGAGGAGGAGTTCACTGGAGGTGGACCCCCAGGTGAGTGTATAGTGGTAGCCTAGGGTCGGCCTGGGAGAGAGGTCACCTAAGTGAGTGGAGGCTGTATAGGTGGACCATTATATGGTTGTTGTAGTGTTGTGATGATGTTGAGATTCATCCACCTATGAGTCTCGTCGAGTTAGTCACGGATGTCACCCTGTGGCTGCTCGAGGCAAACGTAAGTGTTGGGCATCTTTTTCTATTAAAACTGCATATTTTATAACTATTGCATTTTAAATCTATTTTCATAAAATAGCATATTTTCCTACATATAAAACCCACTGACGGTCTCGGAACGCTCACGATTAGGGTAGTTGCCGGGAAAGGAGTCAGCCCAATGATTTTCATAATATGACTTTGGACATTTTTAAAATAAAGGAGTCTTCTTTTGAGTTACCATTTTAAGATTTATTTGAACGTATACATATATACCACATGGTTTTCATTATACTTTATTTCGTTCACTCACAGAGTATACCCTCGTATACTCACTTCCCTCACCTTTCAGTTTCAGGACAAGTTTTAGGTCGAGCTTAGGTGGTGACTGCTCCAAAATTGAAGGCTCAGGTATAACTAGCTCGACTCACTCAGGAAGTCCATAATCTACTGATGGTCTTTTCAACTTTTCTATTTATTTATGAGACTTGTATGAATAACAAATAGATTTGTAGTAAATGTTGGAATTTATTTATGGGATAAATCGATCCCAATGGATTTTATTTGAAATGTCGTTTTATTGATTTACACATGCTTATATATATTTTTCTGAAATGTTTGCGGCTTTATTTTATCTACTTGGAGTTTGGGTGTTATGATGGATTTATTTGGAAGTGTTTTAGAAAAGTTTTGTGAATGCCTTATAGGGATACAGGATATATTCTGTGTGATTGAGTACATCCTAAAAATTTATAATAATTGTCATAGGTGAGATCCACGGGTCGGGTGTGACAATTACACACAAGCTCAAGCTCATGTGGGTGTCTATTTCATTCATTGTAACGGCTTACATTGCAGCCACGAGGATTATGGTGCCTCTCGGTCATGGAACAAGACTGATGACTGACACTTTACTTGCTATGAGCGCTGGAACTCTCGGATTCGTGTGCATGTATCCTGGTGTTGAATTGACAGGACATTGGTTGAGGAAATTAAAATGGAGAGCAGAAACTGGTAGAAAACATCAAAAATTTGCTGCCATCAGAGGAAGAATCCGGTCAAGTTACACTGAATTTGCAGTGAAAAAATGAAATCCAATCAGAATCAATATACTCTGACGTTGATAGTTGTAAATCTGTAGGATATTATGCATACTGAATGTTTATTCAAGGAAAATAAATACGCCCTTTTGTTCAATTTTTATTATTGGTTTTCAATTTCATCTAGAATTTATATATGTCCAAATTGTCGCCATCTATACTCTGATCGGAATCAACATAGAAATGAAACAATGGAATAAATTTCCGATGGTTTTTCAAGCATGCAATAATATTAGTCAACAATATCAGTCCATCCGATTAATTTCTCTTAACATTCTTCAGTGATACTCTCTAAACTTGGTTGCCAGTGATCCATATTTGCTGCTCTCTTTGGTAAGTCCTTAGTCCTCTTCCTGGTAAGTCCCTTTGTTTCAGGAGAACTAAGACTTCTACTTGATGATCTTGTCCCTTCGCTCAAATTTTCACCATTCCCTTTGGTATTCTTGATCCCTGTGACCAGGCACTTGAAGCAATTATCATCAGAAAAACACTTATCCTTTGAAAGATTCTCTCCATTATCTTTCTCCAGACGTCTTCCAGAATCACAATTATCATTTTCTTCCTTATCATTAGAAGTTTTGCTTGTTTGATTTCCTTGAACTGCAGGAGAATACTCAGGAGAATGAAGTCTTTGAAGCTTGCGTATGGTGCTTACAGGCACAACATAAAACTTTTCGCCTAGATTCAGCATGGTATCTGGTGCAACAATTGCCCATGGTTCCTTGAAAACATTCGGCTGAGCAACGATATATCTCGGGTTTCGAAGCATGATTTCAGCGGCAACAATAGGCCTATCATGGAGCTCTACATGACCTCCAGGATGAACAATCTTGACAAGCATGTTCTTGGTGTTGTTATTGCATAGCCAACTTGAAAAGCCCATGGTTTTACAACCATACGAGCACAAAGGAGATTAGTGATTGAAGCAGAGGAATACTAGGTAATACTGACTGATGTAGCCGAAAGATTCCAAGAAATTGCAGGCTATGAAGTGGTTGATGATAAATAAGCTTATATTCTTCTTCAGGCCTCATGTTTTACGCGGTTCATTGATTTTATCGATACCAACGATGTTACGTTTATGCATTTTATAATTTGCCTATGGCCAGTTTGTTATTCTATATTAAAAAAATAATTTTAATCCCTTATTTTTACAGTCAAACATGTGTGAACACGATGGACGCTAAATAAAAGACGATACAAACCACTCGTTGGAATCCTCAGGACTCATGGATTGTATTTTTTTTGTAGCGAACAAATGTAATTAGATTCTGTTGTATGCCACATCGTATGTACTTTACCAGCTGGAGCTTCGTGGTTGTCAGATTTTTCTTGTATTGAAGCCTCTGAGCTGAAGAAAGAATGTCCTTGGAAACATCTGCAAACAGATTCTCCTTATTTTTTGTGTTTGCATTTATGTGACAATTAATGCTAAATACGTAACGTATGAGTCAGCAGCATACACAATCGGAAACTTCAATAAATGTTCCAGTAAAGAGACAGGAGCATACAGCTTCTGGGATCGAAGACAAATTTAAAACTTGTTTTCTACTTTCATTTTGGTTTGCCAAATCAAGCTTAATGGGAATCTTTAAATTCACTGTTATATATACCTTTCTCATGCTTCAAAATTACACTTCTTTTTTATCCAAAAAATACATAAACTGACATCAGCACAATCGAACAATCCTAAATCGAAGAAGCTACAATGAAAGTTCTATTATACAATCCCTTATAATTTGCTGGTGTAACACGAGAAACAAAAAAGATAATTAGCATGACCTTCGTGTGTCTTAATCCCTGAAGGAAACTGTCTTCCTAAAAGAATAATCAGGAACCCAAGAAAAGTGTGATATGATCCAAACATCTTGCAGCATTAGAGTTTGCAATGACGGCTGACATAACGTGAACTCACATACTGACATAGGTGTCAATGGGAAAAAGGTAATGCAACTCGTGGTGAACCCCCAAGTTTGGTAGGTACAAGAGGAATAAGGGAGTGAAGAACATCGGTTATAAGTGGCCGATAACTTGGTTCAGGTTGTATACATAGCACCGCCACAGCAGCTACCTATTAAACAGAAGTATGAAATTAAAAAAATTGTTGCGAGACAAGAACATGATTCATATAAGTATTACCACTTGCCTGATATAACTGCTTTAAGTCCATTGTGTCTCTAACTACAGGATCCACAATATTTGGAAGCTTTGATCTGTCAGTGAGCTGAGGCATTGCCTGTAAAAATTGATTATAATACTAAGTTCCGAAAGTATTGAAAAAATCATCAAATTTCCTCTGAAGATGGTTATTAGAGGTTGAAAGTAAATTACCCATGTGACCATTGACTGGCACCGAGTTGGTGACATCTTTTCCACCGGCCTTCTTCCCATCAAAAGCTCAAGCAGCACAACTCCGAAAGAATATACATCACTTTTATCAGTAAGTTTGCCTGAAAAATGAGAATGATCATGATAATTGATTTTTTAAGAATTACGTTTAGGCACCATTCATAATAAAGAAAAATGAGAATGATCATGATGATTATTTTTTAAGAACTACGTTTAGGCACCATTCATAACAAAGAAAACAGAATAATAGAGTTGATTTTAGAGAACTATGCCATTGCAATTTCAGAAAAAGAGAGAGATCAGAATGTTTATGGTGATCTTCTGATAATAGGCTTCTTAGAAATCGCATATTATGCTGGTTTATCAACAACATAGATGCGATAATCTGGTTGAGAAAACTTGCCTCATCCACAGAGCCCTAGAGAGCAACGTAGACCCTAAACATAATTATATAACTCCACTATCACAGTACCCAATTGCATATGTTTTGCATAAATAAACTACAGTTGTAGATACATATAAGTTCCAGATCTCATTCAAAATATTGTACTTGATGCAATAGTTTAAGCGGTAAATCAAAGCACAGGTACACTTTTGAAGGGCACTATGAAAAAGCACAGTGCTGAAGCACACTATAAATCAGTAGTTTACGTTTGAAGTCATCTACTAGAACTTAATTTCTGGTTAAATAAACACAATTCCTACTCTCTGATAGAGTTACAAACAAGAAGGTCCATAGGAAATGGAATTTTTAACTGCACAGGATAGAGGCTGATAAGACGTAAGAAAAGCTCCTAACAGGGAAATAAATAGTTGAAAGAAGCAATGTATAAACAGATCAAGAAACCATTGTAATTTATGAGGTAATAGAATTTTTGTCTTACCCTCTAACAGGTATTCTGGGGCAACATAACCCAGAGTTCCATAAAGCTTTACATTCTTGTTTTGTGTTCCAGCAATCACAGCTAGACCAAAATCTGAAATCTGAATGAAGTGAAAGCTTAGAAAGAGAAACAGTCAATCATAAACAACTACATTCACAAGTGCACACAAGATGCTACTCTTTTATAGGACATTTACCTTGGCATTAAAGTTGGAATCAAGAAGAATGTTAGATGATTTCAGATCTCTGTGGACTAATAGAGGTTGGCAGTGCTCATGAAGATATTCTAGTCCTCTAGCAATTGGTACATCAGATACAACCATGTTAAGTAACAAAATATTCAAAATAACTAACAGAATTAACTCATAGGCCTTACCTAGCAACATCAACAGCAATTTTCATCCGTAGCTGCCAAGTTAGGTCAGATCCATGAGTTGGTCCTGTATTGATGATCAACAAAATAAGATAAATATGTCACAAATTATTGCATTTCATTAATGCAGATAAGAATTAAGATGGGATTTATACCATGCAATTGGTTCTCCAAAGAGCCATTTTGCATCATTTCGTATACAAGAAATCTTGTTTCATCATGGATACAGTAACCCAAAAGAGAAACTATATTCTGATGCCGGATTTTAGTTAACCAATTTACCTCATTCTGCAATTGCGAGCAAATGTTTGACAAAGAAAAAACATCAATACTAATAGCAATTCCCAGTAAATAGATATCCAAACCAATTTCAGGGAAAAAGAAAAGTTACATCAAATTCTCTTTCAGCATTCTGTCCTGCATCATCTATTCTCTTCACTGCCGCAAGGAATTTTTCATTGAAAATAGCCTTGTAGACACGTCCACGACCTCCCTCACCCAGAAGATTACTTTCCTGGAAATTGTTTGTCGCCGCTTCTACCAAGTGATACTCGATAACAGCAACTGAATCTTTCTTACCAGCTATCCTTAATGAATTGAATCGTTCCATGATTGGACTCAATGAAAGTCCTTTGCCAGCATCTTCACAATAAATATCATAACAGAAATTAAAAGGAAAGATAAAGAAGAAAACCTAAAATAGAAAAAGAATAGCCTAACAGCAGGACATGTCCATACAGAAACACTAAAAATAAAAGTATATGTGATTTCATGAATATAGAATATACCAAAGCTCTGCTTGCTTTTGCCATTTGAGGTCTTCAAGTATTTCAATCTATAGATCCAAAAGCATAAAAGAAACAGCAACAATACACCAAGGAGAGTGGCAGCGACAATGAGTGCTACAAGTATTTTCTTGTTCAAATCTTGGTGGTCCACTATTTTTATCTCTGGAATTCCTGGAATCAAAAAGCAAAAGAATACTTAGCAAACTATGCTAGATCATGGAAATAGACAGACCAGCGTAAACAAAAAGAAGATACGTGCATGATCAGCCATAAAATTAGTTACTCTAGCAGCATTTTGTGTGTGTATGTTACATTATTATTTCATAATCTGCCCCTAAAGTCATCATTTGATTGCATGAAAATAAGAATTTGGCCGATGAGTGATTAGAGGAAAAAAATCAAATTAAAAATATCTTAAGTCATTTATGTTTACAAGAAAATACTCAGCTCAGCCATGCAATCTTGTTTCGTCAAAAACATTTTAGAGGGGGGGTTCCTTCTTTTTTCATCCCCAAACCTCCTAGACCATAAAAGATTATGTACGATTCATAATTCTAGTTTTATCTTCTTGTCCAATAATATTTTCTCAACAGCCAATTGGAGCATCAATTCATAATCTAAAGGAACAAAAATAGGAATCCTTATAATAATGCACAAATGTAGACTATATCAATTACTTTTCACAGTTTAAAATTTTGATTTCAAATTATGAAACAGAGAAGAGCTTTTAACCATTTAAGGAGTATCTGATAAAAAGATGAGCTGTTTCCATCAACCAAACAGAACACAAAGTGTTTTTCTATTTTGCTTTCTTTTTGCTTCATCTCAGCGACTAGACAAACGTACACTCAAATTTCAAGACAAAATGTACCAAACTGCAGCATTAATGAATGAATCTATGCCATGTTATGTATCAATCAATTATTCAAGACAAAATTCGATTTTGATTTAAAATAGTGAAATAAAGCAAAGCCATTAACCCGTGCAAGACAATGAACATACACGCTCAAAACCGTGGCCATTGTTGACATACCTGGAGATTCAGCTTCCATTTTTTTAGAAAACTGAGAGATGGGTTTCTTCCCAGGAAGAAAAACAGGAGTAAAAATGGTGTAAAGATTTGTGTCTGGTCTGGCAACAATAGTAGATGATAACAAAGAGAAGCTACATGCCCACATGGGCAGTAGCAAACCAATAAACTTCATTACCCTTTCTTTTGAGCGAGAAAGAAGAGAGAGAGTAAGTGAAGTGAAACTTCTTTTTCTCTTTTTCTCTTTTCCCTTATCTAAGCTTTTCTTCTTTAACTTGAAACCTATCTATGCAATAAATCTCACTTCTGAAAGTAGAATAAGACAAGACTCTGTTTCATGAAAATAAAGAAACTACTTTTTTTGGGGGGTGCTTAGTTTATTAATCATATGGTTCCGTTGGGTTCTCAGAGTGTGACCGTATGAGTGGGGGCAAATGAACATGAAATCATGTGGCAGTTATTCAAAGCTCCAAGTCCATATGTTATGGGAATCCAGACGTGTAGGGCGCAAGACTATAGCACTAAGGAAGCCAAGGGCTCACAGTAATAATACCTACCTCAGAAATAGATTTGGACATAACATAATAATTCCAATGCCCCCTTTGCTTTATTTTTTTTTTAATGCGTAAAAAAACTCTAATTTATTTAACTAATCGATATTATTTTATAAATACACAAAAAACCATTCATATTAATTTCGAAAAATTAACTGGATATGAATTCAAAACCATATATACTAACATTTGCAGCCTAATATTTTGTTTTTATTAATTTTAATTTCCCTTTTTTTCTCAACCTATTAAGATTTGTTTGGTATATTGGACAGGTTGTAATTATATTTGAAATAACCAGAAATAAAAGACAGCCACAAGTTGCTTCCTTCTTTCACATATTTGACAAAGGAACAGATTACTCGTGACTTCAATTAATGATATGATGATCATAATTCTTATAGTTCGATTGCACTCTAAATGTGGATATTGAGTTTTTCACTAGTTGTTAGTTTAATAAAGAGATATGCCAATTAATTTTATATTTTACATGAAAGTAAGAGGTCAAGCAATACATTAATTTTGAAAAAGAATTTTTTAATTAATTTTTTAAAAAAATAACCAACTTATTATTATAATTTAATAAATTAAATTTTTGTATTATGGGATTGTATTGTGTTCACAATCTTAAACTATTGAAAGAGTTTGGAAAACTTAATTTTAATAGTAATGGATTTTCCTTTTCACTAAATGTAATATAAAAAGGAAAGAAAATCTAATTAAGAGAGAGCCAAATCTTGGTAGGCTTGGCATATAAGCAATCCAAATTAGCCCCACTTGTAATATGATCACAAATCTCATGTGAACTTTTGCATAGCCACAAATATATATAAATAATTGAAAGAAATAATATGATAAAACACATAAATGAAATATATTTTATTAATATTAATAATAAAAATTTTATTTACACAAATTGATATGTTAATTTTATAATATTGTTAAATATTTTTATGTATTTTATTTTCTTTTATACTCATAAATTCTTTCTCATTCTCATAAAAAATAAGACATATTTGTACATAAAATTTGTATTGATAATCCGTTCTATTAAGTTCGGATAGAACATCAGATACCCGAAAAAACCCGACTCACTACCATCCTTAATAATATTATTAAATCTATACATACAAATTAATAATCACATATTGAGTTCTTTGTAGTGTGACGGTATAAAAGTGTTGGTGTTGAATGAATGAGAATGACGGTTTGTTTTTCCTGAGAAGTTCTCCACTTCATATTTATTGCACATGCGAAGGGTTGAATAAATCAATACCCGTTCATGCATTCATAACATTTGCTAAAATTACATTGACTTTTGAATATACAATTATTAAAGACATATTGAAAAATATTATGCTTAATTTTATACACATTTAATTTGTATAAAGTGAAAAATAATTCCCTTGTTCTAAGGGAACTACCATTGAAATATTACATAGAAATCAAAGTTTATTGTGCGAAATTAAGTGTTAAATTATTGTATGTGATTAGCAATAGGTAAATTAATTTTATATTCCTCTAAATATTTCATTTTCCCTAGGAAAAATAAAAACAAAATTTTATCCTAAGCCAATGATTCAAGTCAAGATTATTATAATTAATAATTATTGTAGTCAAAATATTTATTTGGTAGTATGTAATGTCAATACCAATAATGAAAGGAACCGATATAATAAAACCATGTGCTTTAACATTTCTATGTGTGTATTTGTCAATAGCTTCCCGTAATTTATGTTATTGTATACAAAAATTATTATTATTTATGGCAAAACAAGACAAATATTGCATAGATTTCAATTTCAGAATCATAGTGGAAGATTTTTGGAAGGAAAATAAAGTTTACAAATGTCTGATTCTGGTGTTATGTTATTATGCACTAAGTAAGATTTTGACTTTAATTATATAAATTATATTATTATTATTAAAATATTATTAAATATACAAAATCTTATAAAAATTCAATCATACAACCAATCTACCCAAGTTTTATTACTGTTACATATTTGATATATTTATTAGAATAAAAAAGAATAAATTATGTGACAATAATATGATTATACGACATTAACTAATATATCGATTTGTAAAAAAATTTGTACAAAAAGTTTACATCTTTTATATTATTATTAACAATAATAATGTTTTAAGTTATTATTAAAAATCAAGAAATAAATTAAATACCATTGTTATAAATTGAGAGTGATTTGATTTCTAGTTGGTGCATGGTCTCCATCATTTGTAGTTAGTACCTCTTTCTACACACTTCCTTTTAGTTGGCTTTGCATATATCTGTCTACATTCATCTCTATGATTAATTTATACTTATTATTGGAACATTATCAACTCTATAATTAATAATTGAAAAAAGAAGTTTTTGATCCTTAAAATTTGGTTAAATATAGGTTTCAGTATTACTTTTTCAAAAAAAAATCCCTAATTCAATAATTTAATTTGAGAATTTTTATTAAAATTATAATAAAATTTAAAAAAAATCATTTAAACTAATAATTACTTTTTAAAGAATTGAAATTTGTATAAATTTTTAAAATATAAAAAGAGGCTATCAATTGAAATTCTTGAGCCCCTTGTTGGGACAAATTAATAAATAATAGACAAGCTAAGCCAAATGAGAGATTTTATTAATTATGGTTTATTAAAATATAAAAGGATGAAAACCTTTAAGGGTGGTATGGTGGTGGAGGTTAGGCTTGGACTTTAAGGTCCCAAATTTGATTCTTATCCCAGAATTTTTTCTGTTGAAGCATTAAGGGGGTTAAGTCAAGGTTTTATCCTGTATTTAGTACCACTGTGTGTGATCCCTGTACCTGCACCGGGAATCGGATTCAGGACGAGTACCGTGTGATCTGCGGATACGTACCCACAAGATAAGTACATGATCCTGGATATGGCTGGACGCCGTAGTGATGACTGAGTGTGTGTGAGTTTTCCCGTATCCAATATATATATATATATATTATAAAAATATATTTATATTATAAAAATTCATTGTTACTTTCATTCCCCAAATTATGGGGTTAATTCATTGTTTATATTATAAAAATAGTTAACATCGAATTAACCTTTTGTCATTTTCACAAATAACTTATAAATATTTTAGATTAAGATAGATTGTTACTTTCATTCTTAACCCTTTGTATAAATTATAATACAATTTTATAAATCATTGACTAATATATTAGGATGTGATGCTTTCAACGACTAGACCCAAAAGTGTGTTTGGCAAACTAAAATTGGACTGGGGTTTATGAATTCTTTATTTTCAGGCCCATGTGAAGTTGAATCAAAGAGCCGTCGCTGGCCCTTGAGAGCCATGAATTTTCTGAAATACAAGTTCATAGGAATTGAGTCTCTGTCTCTTATACACACACACACACACACAGAGAGACTAACATCTATTCTGGATTTCTGATTTAAGTTGATCTCTGCAATTCAAATTATTAATAAAACTTATATTTTTATATAATTGCATAATTACTACACGACTCAAATTTCTATGAAATTACATAATTATCATCCACCAAATCCATGATAGCAATGGCTTCATCTGTTATTTTTCATATTTTAGGAATGCTAGTATATAAAGTCATAAAAGCATCATCTAACCTTTGCTTCTTATGGTCCTATGGACATAAATGCAATAATTTATTCATAACCCATAATGAAAACACTTGCTTTTATTTGTTCGAAATTATTCATAACCCATTATGAAAACTTGATTTGGGCAAATACAACTATATTTAGAATATAATTTTATTGAAGTATCAGCAAAACTTTAATTTATAATAATTAGAAAAATGTAAAAGCATGGCTCTAAAGTTTTTGTCAAAAATATACTTGATTTTAATGATTTGAAAAATATTTATATAAATCTTAGTTCATTAAAAAAAATTTATTAATTTAAATATTTCTTATTTTCTCTTATAATTGTAGTAAAAAATTTTCTTTCATAATTAATTTAAAAATTAAATATATTTTAATACGATTAAAGTATATATTTAAATAAATTTTAAGAATGCATATATATTTTTTGATTTGAAATTATTATAAGATAAATTTATTAAATATCAAAATTAGTTGAGAAAAGTGAGGAATGAACATTAATTATCAATAAAAAGAGTGTTTATTGCGCATTGATTATTGAGTTTTATTATTTTTAACGTGGTATTGTAATAATTCATAGAAAGAGTTAAATTTCGTACTTCCTTTCAAACTTCCACCTAAGAATAGTGTGTAACACATCTTTAACCTCCCTACCACATCTCAATCATTTTAGACTCTCCACCACCCCTCTGTTACTCAGATTTTGTGTAGTAGGTAAAAGATTTAAGAGACCTTGCCACATAAAAATTTTTATTTTTGTAAAAACATCCACCTCCCACAGCACTGTCCATCCATTTGTACGCAAGTTTGAATTGCTCGAAACCTCTAAATTCTAAATGATTGATTTGCATTGCTACCCTATATCCACTCTTGATCGAATACCTGCCTTATTTACCAAAATGCCAAATTATCTAACCTGTCTTCTTTTCTTTTCATAAAAGAATTTGTAGAAATTGTTCCCTATCATCTACATGAAAAAAAAATATTGTACTAGCTCCCTACCCCAGTTATTTTCATTTGTAATAAACTGACAGACCCAACGTTCTTTCGATAAGGATACAAGGTGGAAGGTTTTAAAAGTCACCAACTGAGGGATCCAATTATGTTCAAGAATTTTCACCTGTGTGCCATTCCCAATTCTCCATCTATACCCTCTTTTAATTACCCCCTTCCCCGTAAAATACTCTGCCATATGAATGACAAATTGCACCCGCACCCAACTTTTACTTCCAAAAAACAATCATTCTTAAAATATCGTGCTTTTAGAACTCTTTCTACAAGAGTGTTTGGTGAAACTAAAATCATCCACCTTCATTTTGCTAACAAGGCTTGATTGATGAAAAATAAGTGTCTAAAGCCAATACCTGTCCCTCTGACTAAGATACTATGATAATTTGACTCATTGAAGTTTATATTGGTTTGACAAATCTTAGCCTACATCCACTCTTTCAAATTTCGTTTGAAGATTTTACTAATACAAAGTCTTGTAAACTTATGACTTCAAGATACACCAAGGGAATTTTTGGTAACCTTCAAATCTTTATCTCAAAACACTCAACCTCACTAAACTCACGTGATAGGTACTCTTCTTTCTCTTTTCTCTAGACAGAATAAAAAATAAGAACAAGTTTATATCTTTAAAAAGTTTCTCTTCCAAAAGAGAATATTACAAATAAAAAGTAAGGTGTTTAGATTGATGATTTAACAATTTGTAAGATCAAAGTTAGATCAAATACTGTTTGTGATACTTTATAGAGATTTTAAAGAAATGCTCCAAACCCATCACAATGAGAAAAATAACTAGTATTTATACTTCAACTCAAAAATTAGCCGCTAGAAACTAAAACAAGAGATTTTTTTAAAAAAAAATTCAAAATTTAATTGATTATTATAACATATTTGATTGATCAGATGGTCAAATTTGGTCGATCAGATGGTCCAATTTAGTGGATCAAATTTTGCATGCATTTTGACTTTCTTTAACAATTTTGAAAACCTTTATATTTTAATCCAGTTTTTTGCAAATTTAAAAATTTTGCATTTTGATCCAATTTTTGAGAGGTTTGAAAGCTTTACATTTTAGTCTCCAATTTTTTGTAATGTAAAAGAATTGTATTTTAGTCCAATTTTCGACAGGTTTAAAAATATTGTATTTTGGTCCCTAAAAATTTTTGTATATTTGAGTTTACTCAATTAATATTAAAAATACAATCATACACAAGTATATATAAAGATATATAAAATAAATAATATAAGTTCGTGATTTAGTTCTTTAATTTTAAGTTTTTAAATTTCTCATAATTCCTTTTTTTTAGTGATTTAATCAATTAATATATTTTGTTATCATCAAAATTAGGGGCAGATCGTCCATGTGACCAGTCCCTAGTGGAATTTTTTTCTTAATTTTACCTATAAAATTACTATTAAATCCCTGTAAATTATTATTTAGCACCTGCTAATTTATACATTAAACCCGCAAATTTTATTATTAATGAGTAAAACTCTTATTAATTTTCTTTCTGCCTCTGTCGCTGCTTGAAATCCTCTATTCTTGAAAGAAACCATACTCTGTAACCAGTAATTGAGTCATAGAGAAAATGTTGCTTATTGATTAACAATGGAACTAGATTATAACTTATGAGAGGTTACTTGTTAAGTTACTTGATTAACAATGAAATAACATGAGATTATACTGTTACATAGACGAGCAAATTTTAATTAATTTAATCAAAACAGTTAATTAGATCGATTTAAAAATATTTGAATCGATTTATGAATTAATATTTTTTAATTTTTTATTTTTAATTTAAATTATAAATTAAATTAATTTTAAATTGCCAATTGGTCAAATCAAATCATTCCAATAAACTACTTATGTCACATTATAAATTTGTCACTAATGATCTGATTTACTCTAGCTATAATAGTATAGTTTTTTTTCATCTTGATTCTTTCTTCTACCTCGGTAGCAATTACCTAAACATATATTTTTTGCTAAGGGCTTTAATATGTGTTTATAAAATTCAATTACTTATAAATGATCACAAGATACATTGAAATTAAATTTTTTCTCTTACATTTAAGATATTTAAATTATAAATTTAAATTGATTCAAATTATAAACAACGGTTTCATATATACTGATTTGTAATATACTATCAAATTGGATTAAATTATCTTAAACATAATTCATAATCTAAGGATCATAATAAAATTTTGATTCAAATTAATTCAAACTGTAAATACTCACACCTAAGTACAAAACAAATTAATAGATTAATAAACTGAACTAAATTGATATAAAAAATTAATACAATCTAACATAAAACATGATTAGACTTGAGTTTTATGGTCAACTAGCATGAGTTGGCTTAGATTTTCTACAAATTAAGTCATATGTGACAAGCTTACAAATTCAAAGTCCAAAATTTTATAATTAGGAGGGGGCCATCTAAGTTTATAACGGTTGGCCTATTAAATTGATTAATAATAATATTAAAAATATTTATTAAAGCTATAATTTATTAATTAAATAACTCTTTTAATCCTGTATTATTTTTGTGGTTAGCTATTATTATAAGTTGTGATTATTTTTTAATTCGTCGTCCAGGGTGGTTTAGTGGTGAGAATTAAATTTATTAGCTTCAAGTTTTAGGTTCAATTCTCACCTCAAAATTCTCTCTTTTAAAGTATCAAAGAAATCAAGTTAAAAGTTTTATTCTGTATTTAGTATTATCGTGTGTGATCCCTGTATACACACCTTATGATTTAAGATGGCTATCAGGTGATTTATGAGGTCCTGTTCCTAAAAGATGCGTCAATTATGTACTCGACTGGACACTTCAGGTGATTCATAAGGTCCTGTTCCTAGAAAGTGCGTCAATTATATACTCGACTGGACACTTCAGTGATGACTGTATATACACCTTGTGATTTAGGACGGCTATCAGACGATTTATAAGGTCTCATCTCTAGAAGATACGTCAATCTTGTACTCGGTTGAACGCTTCGGTGATAACTAGATATAAAAATTTTCCCCAAAAGATCAGATCAAGAGTTTTATCCTATATTTAGTATTATTATGTGTAATCCCTATGCATATACCTTGT